>JBCJKE010123971.1:0-10860 GCA_039654525.1 Melibe bucephala
TGTTGCAATTATTTTTGGGTTTTTTTTTTCTTTTTTTGTTCCCCCTCTTCCCCCCCCCCCCTTTTTTTTTCCCCCTTTTTTTTTCTTTTTAACCCGATGTACATCTATATAATGCTAACACAGGAGAGAATACGACAAAACTGTTTCCATGTCTTTTGTCTTTGCAATTTCAGTACGAACAATCTTCATAATATTTTAAGCCCTAATTATGAATAATGTATGCAATTTTCAGGCCATGTAAATTATAATTCTTATAATAATAAACACTTGTGAATGACAGTGAAGCGCTCCTTACTAACCTAGTACTAACAGTAGGCCTTTAAAACAACATTTCATTGACTAAAAGCAGTTAAGGCCTATTTCGAGTGGTTTGATTACTGGACCTTAACTTTTCCTTATGCAGATTGCAAAAAGAATCAGTTCTGTAGAATAGATCTTGTGGGCAGCCTTTTTATGTTTACGATAGGAGATTTTATGCCAACTAGAGAAATAATTTGTCAGTAGTCTCCCTTCTACTTGGGCTCGGTCGAGCAAGGCCTGCATAGGCTTACCTATCATCAGCGGATTCATAAGATAGATTACTACGCGATTTATTAAAGCTAATATTTATTCCTAAATCAGAAAATATTTTATGATTTCATCTAATATCACCAAAAATAACATTTTTGTACATAGTACAATCAGAGAATGCATTAATGTGGATTGAAAAACTATATCAATATGTGATCAACGTACATGTACACGATTTTTACGCGGAGCATTACTATGTGTGCTCGGTCTATCATCATATAAAAAGCCTGCTCAACGTTTCCGGTCACAGTCCTGCGATCTCTCGGACTGAAAAATATACCCGGACGTAGGATGCAAATACATCCCTCAGTCAACCTTGTGTGTTTGTGTTACTCTAGTGAACATTTAATTTTTGACAGAATTTTCGTTTTAAATCTTAAACCTTTTGGTGGTGGAACACGTGAATTCGACGGTCGTGGAATATTCAATGGCTGACTCGCATAATAATAACTTTTCTTCTACCGATGGCACGCCCATTTCGCTGCCAACAGATCCATCTCGGCATCAACAGGACTTTCCTGTGAACGAAAGTCCCAATCAGCATGAAGAGGAGATGAAATCCCACGATTCAGGGGACGATTATTCCAGTGGCAGCGACAGGTCAGTTGAGGTTGATGATGCAGAAGACGGTAGGGGCGATTCGGGGTCAGGCGGTGGTGCTAACGAAGATAATGCTAACTGCCCGGGTCGCCGTCGTCGCAAGAAGCGTCACGGTAGTCACGGAAGCCGTCGGCACAAGGGTGGCAGCCGACACAAACAACGCTCTTCCTTTCAGCCCTATCCAGGGAAAGATGAACTAAGCAGCTCTCTAAAACGCAAATCCCTGGAATTACAAGAGAAAGAAAACGCTGCAGCGGTTTTGAGGCGTGATGAGGCCCAAGAACAGCTGGTGACCTTCCCAGTTGCCCCTTTCAACTCGACTCAGTTTCTTATGGATGAACACAGTTCAGTAGGCTCCCCCAAAGGCTTGAGCAGGTCCGATAGCAATTTGAAACTCTTATCACAGGATGCCCCTGTAACTTCGTCTGTGCCGACAACCCCAAGAGAAGATCATGGTGAAATAACTTTATTTCATAAGGATAAAGAGTTTGCTGATATTTATTCCTCCATTCATGCTGAAAATCTTCAAAGCATGCCCAAAGAAGAACTTGTTAAACATTACATGAGTCTGGAGGAGCAAGTGGCCACTTTGCAAAAGAAGGTCGCTCAAGTACAACAACGGAAAGTATTATGTGATTCTGATGGTAAACTTAAGTTGGACATGGATATAGACAAAGATTCTGTGGCAGGTTCGGATACTAATTCCCTTTCAAGTGCTAACGAAGAATTTGTGGACTTGTCTTCATTAAATCATCATTCAATTGTTCTTGGAGGCCAGAACCAGATTGACAAAATTGGCGATTGTGAAAGTAACACTGCATAAACATCTAATAATCAATCAGGTGGCAGTCTTGTGTACAAGAACTCAATATGGACTACGTCTGAGATTTCCTGCATTATAACTTGAATCTGGAGATCTCTCTTTCAAAATTTTATCAAGTCATGATCAAGCCAAATTCTTGATCTAGATATTATCTATATATAATATATCTCTAGTTTTGACTGGATTTCGTAATCTTTCAGTTTAGCGTCAATCTCGAGTCCTTACAGATTCCTGTTTTTCATATTTATATAAGGCGATAGTCGTAGGTCTGTTGAATTTTTTTTTTTTTAAGATAGAAATAGAATTAATGAAAACAAGAATAAATGTACATATTATATATTTTCAACCAATCTAGTTTCCAACATTGCTAAATTGATATTAGCCAGTAATCGAGGTTCGTTACTATTGCTCTTCATAAAAAATCTTAAAAAAAAATCATTACTTCCCAGCAATCACAGATTGATGCTAAACTGAAAGATTACCCAAGATTTTTTCTCTGACACTTATTATTATTGGTTTCATTTTTGCTAAAGGGTTTATTTGTTTTTTTCTTATTTTTCGGGGGTGGGCTTGGTTGTTTTTTTTTCAAAGTATATAATATGTGTTAGATCTATAAAATGTTTAAGAAGATTCATTTTCTGAATGTACAACCTTTTGTGTAAGTGTGTGTGTGTGTGTGCATTTTAACGACAGTGAAAGACTAGGCATTCATATCTATCAATAGTTTTGGTTCTCAGATTTTAAAAGCAGACTATACCGGTAATATACTAATACAGAAATAGAGAAGCTTGAAATTTAGATTTTTAGATTCAATTCAGTCAGGCTGACTAGTTCTTGATCTAGATCTAGATTGTTCATGACCATGTCAATGAAACGAAGTTAAGTACATCATGGTTGTTACTTGGATAGGTTAACAGAAGATCCAGTATGGTATTGGTCTTAAAATAACAACTTTTGAACCATAACTAGGTTGTGTGAACAATTATTTTGATTGTTTCTTTCTGCTTACTTTAAACTTTCATAGCAATATTGTTTAATAAAAGGCTTACCTTTTTAATGTTTACGAACTAATAATAATAATATTACAGTCTAGCTTTTGATTGGATTTTACATTTGTGCAAGACAGAAATATTTTTCTTTTTCAAAAGCAGGGCCATTGAAAGTAAGCTGTGAAACATTTATATTATTAGTTTAGGTCTAGTCATGAAAAAAGTGAGGTTCAATTAAAAGACTTAAATTTAACTTTAAATAGTAACCTTCCCAAAGTTGCTTTTAAGGATGAAATCTCACTTGAACCAACTGATAATCATGTGACCATGAAGTTTTGAAAAGTCTTCCTATAGCACTAGTAGGTTGGGTCTTATCATCCAGTTACTTCTTCTTTTTTTTTTATATTATATATATATATGCTGTTTATAACAGACCAGTTTGTAGTATATATCATCATTATGTTTAATTTTGATGAGTAAGCAGAATGAGTGTGGCATTTTTTGCTGAGATTCTTTTCTGGAAAAATCGTTCTTTGTCAGCTGTTCTTTCACTTTTTGTACTTAGTACCTGGTGACATCATTTCTTTATTGTCATTGGCTATTGAAGTTGAAGTTGTACTTGTTAAGTTACTTACTTACGCAGAAGTTGAAAAATTGAATTATGAAGAAGTCATTTGATTTTGTAAAATTGGGAATTTTAAAAGGCATGCGTGGGGAAGCTTCCTAATGATCTTTTGAGCCACTTCATCTTAGAAATTTACTTACATTTCCTTTCTATCTAATGAAAACACTTCTTGTCAGGTAGTGCTCAATTTTTTTTCAATGACATCATTTTCAAGTGTATAAAAAGAGGCTATTTTCTTTTCCTTCAAACGCTTTGCTTCGGAAAAATTGAAACAAAATTGGACTTCAAGCATGTTTTAAAAGTTTGGAATGTATATTTTTTGAGTCTTATAAATCTTTTTAGTCTAATCATTTTATCAGATTAAATTTGACATCTTAAATTCAGCACTATATCTTCGAAGTAAAAGTGATTTCTTTTCTCCATCGATAATAGATTCAATAGGGTGAATGTTATGAAGTGCTACTAAGAGAAGATCGTTATAATGTCTGTTGGTTGTTCTGTTTTGACTACAGTGCTTCCTACACTACAGTATTTTTAAGAACAAAATCTTAAACTTTACTTAGAGGGCATTAAACTACACATTATTTATTTATATTATTTGTCATATTTTTATCACTCTTATCTCAGACATCTTGCTATTTTTTAAAACTCTACAGTTTCGAAGGTGTTATTAATACAAATACTAACACGAAGATCTTTTATGTTTAATGATAGAGTAAAGCCAACTATTTTAGTATTGTCCTCTTAAACAGCGATGAACTTGGCACAAAATTTTGGTTGCTTTGTCTGATAAATTTAATGTATATATATAAAGAGAAAGGAAACAATTTCCTGTTCCCAATCTCAAAGTCTGTTCAGTCTGTTACCTCTTCTAGATTTATAGATTCTACACGTAGGTTTCACGTACATCATTGCTTCAGATTTTCATCATATTCTTATTCTCATGTACCACCACCTCTCTTCGATCTTGATTTAACAATCAGAAAGCTTGAGCGGTCGCTATTGTACAATGCCTGAGCAAAGCATGGAGAGGGTGGGAGTGGTGGGCAACTGGTGCTTGTAACTTCACACCATTTGATTTTGATTAATTTATGACTTTCTTGCATAAAAATTTTCTCTTGAGGAATTGATGGGTGCTACTTCTTTCTTGTCATTCTGGACAATTTTCTGCCGTTAAAGTTTACTGTGTTAAAATTGAAAGTGATCAGTTGTTCATTTGCTACATTCAGTGTAAAATGGTTCATATAGAAAATGTGTTTCATGGTCTTTATACTATCTTCTTTCTTTACAACTTATTTAGGAAATAATTACACTCGGTAAATATTTTTTAAAAAGTTCTTGTTTTGTTTTTTCCCCTGAGTTTATTTCGTTTTATTTTGTTTGTTTGTTTGTTTTCAAGTTTTGCAGTACATGTACCCAAAGCGAAATAGTAAATTTGGTGAAAGATCATGTAATTCATTTTTTGGTCTCATAATTTAGGATAATCCTAAAAATTTTCAAAGCATCATTATACAAAAGAGCAAAGCCAAAAATTGCCATTTCTGACTTGTCTATTGATCTTTCCTTTAACTATTTTGTTTTTTTATGTTAACAGTTTATGAGTTTGTTGTTGTTTTGGGGTTGTTCGGGTCTTTTAGGGGTTGTTTTTTTTTTGTTTTTTTTTTATCTTCTTTTTTTTCAGCGCCCAAGGCTTTATAGATTAACTCAAGAACGAACACATTAGGAATGTTTTTATAGCAATTGGTACCTCTTCTACTTCTATTATTAGTTGAAATACTACTTGTATCTTTTTCTTGTCTGGACTAAGTGCTGTCATGCTGTCTCTTTGTTTTTCCCCACTGTCAGTCATCTTTGTAGAGAAAAGGCAAAAGTTATATACTCTGAATTGTGAGTGTGCTTTCCTGTGCCTTAAAAATTTTGAGTTAAAAAAAAACCCATCTCAGTGATGATGATAATTCAAATTCAAAGTGTACAAATGTCATGGCTGTAAGAAAGTGTGAATTATTGGATGCAGAAGTGAATCTATATATATATATATATATATATATATATATGTGTGTATGTATGTATGTTATATTATATATATTTGAAGTATAAACATAATTTGCTCTTCATTTTATTTTAACGTGTTTAATTTTTCAAATCCTTATAAACTGTAAACACATTCTTCATAGGCCAAGTAAACAATTTAAGGAAAAAGTAATTCTAAAGGTAGTGTATTGTTGATCTCATACTCAAAGCTCACGTTGATCTTGATAGATATTGTACATGATGCAGAATAGGGGAACATGGAATTTATGCACCATAAATCATTTTTGTGGTATAAAACTTGAAATTTTATATTTTTTCATAATCAAATAAAATGCATTATATAATAGACCCCAAGTCGCTGTAAAAACGTAAAAGTGGAAAAAGAAACAACTTTGGAAGAAATTATATTCTTACTATTATTTATTTAATGAATTATGGGAAATATTGTCTCTTTTAAGACTCTTACTCTTACTGTTATAAAGAGTACAGTATATTAAAGACTCATGTTTTAATTTTATTTTATTTTTAAAGGTTCCATATCAGTATCAGTAGACAACATAATAATATAAAATTGAGGTTTAAAGGAAGGGTTTGAAGACTAGAATTTGGCCTCGTCTGTAGTATACACTGAATTTTGTCAATATCTTTTGTTATTTCAAATATGATTATATTGTGCTAAATTCTAAAGATATATAAATATATATATATATAGAACATTATAGTAAAATAAATTGTAATACATGTATTATAATTTATAATGTGAACTTAAAAAATTGTAGATAATATGTTTGCAAAATGTTTTACTTTTTGTCTTATGTCTAGTCTGTTTCATTTTAAAAAATGATGTTATAAAACTGAAAATGTCTTTCTTCACTGTAACCAAATGACAATCTGTTCATGGAAATTTGGTTTCTTTAATGCTGTGGGACTTTTTTTTTTTTTTATATCATAGAAGGTTGCATGTTGTCTTCCATCTTTCATTCCTTTCTTCATCTTTGGATGGATTGACCATTGGCTTATTTATGTTGAAAATTCATCCCACATCGGCTCATTTAGTGTATGATCAAGCGGGAAATAAGGTTAGGTCTATTCTTGTCTCTTTTCTGTCATCAGGTGTGTGTGTTGTAATAATATATTAATAGTAATAAATAATGTTTAATTCAATTTCTTTTTTTGCATTTTTTTTTTCTCTTTTCACAGTTGTCCTTTTTTTTCCCCTTTCTTTTCCTTTTTTTTTTTTTTTTTAAAAGCACATTTTGTAATTTCTAATAATAGGGGGAAATGTTCTGTTACAGTGCATTTTTTCCGTTTTTTCTTCAGCCCATGTCCTTTGTTTCTTTTTCTTTTCGTAAATAGTAAGTCTTATTTATGTAATTGAATGGAAATCGAAAGAAATGTGTGTGCATGTGTCTGGTTTGAGTTCAGAATAAGAATCAAGAAGGTAAGCAAAGCACTGCCATAATGCAAGGGCGATAACCATTTTATTTTTATTGTTTTATTCTTTTCAAAACTTTGGTTGCTTCCCTTGCTCCTGTGATTTAGTAATATGTTTATTTTTTCGAGTTACACTCTTAGTGCTCTGATTATAATAATAATAAAAAAAAAAGAATATTGTGTATGCATTCTCTATCTTCTGTTTGTGTTTTTTGGGTTTTGTTGTTGTTGTTTTTGATTCTCTTTACTTGGTTGATTTGCTCCAGATTGTTTGAGAGTGAGTGAGTTTGTAACTGTGACTAATGTGACAATTTATTTCAACTTCTATTTTGGTAATAGTGAGGAAGCCAACAAAGATGATAGTACCTTAATTAACAGAGATGTCATGGAGGGAGTCCCAGTGAATTTGGGTTTTTATAATAATTGAGTGAATTGGATTACAGAAACGTTAAAACTTCCTTGTTGTTTTCTGGCCTTATTTTTGTTTTAAGAGATTCTTGTGGTTAAAGTTCATTGAAATGACATGACATCTCTGTTATCAATTTATCTTTGTCAATGCACGCAAATATGGAAGCATGATTTGTGTATTGAACAGTTTGGCTGTGTGGAAAAAGCATGCTTGGAATGAGATGATGACATTGACTCATGATAGTACCGGTCTTCTTCACTGTTGGCTCTTTGTATTTTGTTGTTGCTGCCTTCATTTCCATTACCTTTTCAAATACTATAATAATTTGATTGGAAAAAAATTGTTGGAAAGGGAAAGAATAAGTGAATATGTTGTAACAAATATGTTGCTTATTAACTTATAGTAGCATCCATCCACATTTCATTTTAGAATCATCGCCCAGCATAAAGCATAATTAATGTTTTATGTTTTGGAAAACTCTTTACAGCATCCCTTTAAATTGATATTATGAGAAAAAAAAGAAAAACATATTTTAAAGAAGGTAACAAAAAAAATATAAAAATTAAAAAAAAAAAAATTCCCTCTATCCATGATAATTGATAAAATAAATACATTTGTGTATAATAATGTGAAGATTATTTTTATACAACATATTTTGCACAATATTTGTGGAGCATTTTGCCACTGTCTTTCCTTTTTCAAGCAACCAAGTTGTCAAGACTTTTAACTTGATGATAATAGTCTTGGTTTGTTTTGAATCTGTTGATGTTACTTTTATTGGTTTTTATTTGGTTCTCAATTATACTGTATTCATTATACCTATAATTATTTTTTAAAAATCCTTGTCAGTGCTTGTTTCAATAAACAATACATTTGACAAGTCTTTTACTAATAGAAGTTTGATGTGATTTCATTCTGTTCGTAATTTGAAAGATATGTTTCTGTATTAATTGTTACTGGTAGTATGAATGAGATAATTTTGCTTGAATGAATGTGAATTAAATTTTTTTATTTATTTACACTTTTGTGAAATTTTCAAATTCAAATGTAAGACCTTTTCACTACTGTCAGTTTGAGTCAAATGTGCATGATGTATGTTATGTTGCAATTAATCTAAATTAAAAGATTCTTTTTTTCTTCCTACTCTTCTTAAAAAGCTGGTCTCCTCTCTCTCTTTGATTTTCACAGTTTAAGCTTTAAGATTATCCTGATTATAAACATAATTTGGTTTTCTTACTTTAAAAATTATTATTAAATATTAGGACAAATTAATGTTGCACAAAGAGCTTACTTAAAGTTTAAGTTATTATTGGAAAGCGATAATAATATTTGATAATTGTATTATGATATTGAAACCAATACTAGTACCAATGATTGCCAGTTTACCAGTAGGCCTGATTTTAACTTTAAAGTAGGTGAATTGCAATTCTATGGAAATGGAAGTACATTGTATAAAAATATAGTATTAGTATAAGACTATTATTAGTATTATACAAAACACTATTGCTATGATTACTGATTACTGATTAATTACTACTGTACTACTTCTTAGTACTAGTTACAGTTAAAATGTATTATTCAGTATGAAGTATTAACATTAAAATGGTCTTCAAATTCAAATTGAAGCATAACAATCAATATAGGCTACATGTAGTATGTAGTATAGTAATAATAGTACAATGGATAAGTATACTAAATTATACACCTGGATGACATAATATACAACATACCATGTGTATATATGGCACATATGAATCTGTTCATCATAGCATTAGCAGAGTGACTGAATAGAGAACAGGTTAGTGTCTGTGGGGTTTGTTTTTGGACAATATTCTCATTCAAAGAAATGCTCGAAACTTAGAATTATCATAAGCGGCATAGTGGATTGGATCAGTAGACTCATGGCTCAGTTTTGTATGGTCTGTGTACCCATGGTGGCAGTAGTAGTACTAGTAGGTTATTATATATAATGTAATATAATATATTATTTCTATGCATTGATACAATACACCACACAAGGGCAATTAAAAAAGTGCATGTATTACACTCCTACTAGTTTGTCACTAGTATTCCAGAGTTAGTGGTGTGACAAGAAAAGTTTAATACATTGCACAAAACATTCACATACACGAATAAAGGAAAAAAAATTACATTGTATGTATCATTACTTGAAACTACTTCAACTTCAAATACCAGTCAAGAGAGATGCAAAGTTTCATAAACAACATTGGGTTTTTTTTTATATATTATATTTATTGAGATTATCATTATAATTTATATCATTGCACTACATATATCAACATCAGTAAACATTGGGTAGTAATGAGAGAACAACTAAATCAGCTTTAAAGTCTTTGACCAAACTCTTACAAATTTGTACAGTGACAGTATTCAATACATTTCGGCGTCCACATATTATTATTATTTATTTTATATTGTGGCGGTTGCTCACACTGATGAGCCTGAGTTCGAGTCTATCTGAAAGTCGAGTGTGTAGAGACTTGTCTGCATGGCATATAATATGATATAATATAAAAATTAATATAAATCATGTATATTATTATTATTATCCAAAAAGACCTGAAATGAAATGGGTGGGGGCGTCTTTTATATATATTTATATACAATATGTGTATATAATATATGAAGCACAAATACTGATACTGTGGTAGTGATAGAAAATATGCAGAGGAGAACAGTGGTTTGTCACTGTCACCATCTGAAGACTGTAGGGTACAGATCCAAAGAGCCGGGTTGGGTGACTAAAGACCTGGAAAATTTTAATGTAGTAATAGTAGTATCTAGATGGGAGACGTTTGAAACTTTCCAAAACATACACACCTTACCCAAAGTAAATAAATGTACAGTACCTGATGGTACTTTAAATAATAATTATTATAATTATACCATACATGTAAATTAAAAATAAAATCATTCATGACCACCAAGTCTCCCCAGCAACCATACTTTACCAGTACTAACACTCCTAACAGTAACAGTACTTCAAACCACAAGAGCCAAGATACTCCGTGCGAAATAATAATATAATAAATTACATATTCTAGCATGTTTATAACCCTCACACACACTCACCACAGGCGAACGGATACATGCATACAGCTAAGTAGACTCACATTCACACTACAGTACCTACACTGCAAGAATAAATTAAAATTAAAATTTATCCCTTGAACCTTAGCCATGGAGTACGGAGTCTTCCCACGCGACAGATGTACCAATGCAATCCGAAACATTGACATGACAGTAACTGGCTTGTAATTCCAACGTCACTAAATTATATAAAATGTTAATGTTAGATTGGGAAGTTATGTGTTTAGTGCTGTAATTTAAATACATTTACATAATATAATTATACACA
>JBCJKE010124193.1:0-10858 GCA_039654525.1 Melibe bucephala
GACAGGTACAAACAAAATTACCGAACCCACCAGAAATCTCTCAAACCTGTGGTATGTAATCCTCTAGGAAAGATACAGTACAGAATTATCTACACATTTTCAAAATTCACAATATTATAATAAATCATTATACGGCTCATACTGTTCTTTTCTCTGAGCATTTCTAGGATGTAGGCTGATGAAAAAGCTGAACAATGCTAAGCAGAAGAAAAAAAAGTCATTCACCACCAAGACTAGGTTCTTAATTTAAACACTTATGAATCTCTGAAAAATACTATGAAGGGTATCCATGAAAATGCAGCCTTGAAGAGTTAGTGAACATTTTAAAGGAATGAAGATGGTTAAGGAAACATATTTGATCAACATTCAGCTTGAAATAGTCACAACTTTGAAATGAGAGGATCAAAATAATCATAGGAGAAAGCATGAAATCTATAAGAATACAATAATTTAACTGAGTATTAGAAGCCTTGACAATGCTTGATGGACAAAAAGTAATAAACCAAAAATAGCAGATTTACTAAAAAAAAAAAAAAAAAAGGGAGTAAAGAAAGGGAGAAACTCACACTCACATCATTATTATTGTAAATTTGGTTATCAAAATGAATTCTGAATTGAGAAGAGGGCATTGAGAGATGATTAAAAAAAAAAATCTCTAAGTCTAAGAATTTGTGATTTGAAGTGGAAACATTTAATATCTAGTCAAAATTTACCAGTCAAATCAGAGAGCAAATTTGTTACTTTTTTTTTGTTTCGTTAAATAAATAGGAATACATATTAAAGCTTGGAAAGAAATTCTGGACAAATATACTTAAAAAAATGAAACATTTTTTACTTATAAACAGATAAAGTATGTACCTACCACATGTCCTACCTTTTCTTTAAGAGGTAAAGCTGATGACACTGTGGTGGTCAGAGGTTGAGATGGTTTCTGTTTAACACGTTTAAAAATATGGGCTCCATTACATAAAGTGCTAACCGAGCAATTGTTAGCAGTTAGTCTTCGACGTTGCAATAATTCATCAAACTTTAAATTCGGGTTAAGACATTGCCCTTGGGTAAAATGTTGTGTTGATGACATTCCAGAAGCTGTCATATCAGTGATATTCACCTTGGATCCTCTGTCACAAGAAGCATCTTTCTCAGCAACATTAGATAATTCAGGAGGAACTCTTAAGATTTTATTGTTTTCCAGTTCAGTCTTTCTGTCATCCTGAACAAAATAAGAGTTGTGGGAGGAACTTAATACACCATGTTCTTGATTTGGCTTTGAAATACCTATACTTTTATCAGCAAATGTATCTGTGCTAATTTCTGCTTCATCACTTTCACTGTCTGACTGAAATGTTAACCTTATGTTCTCTGGTCGATGGCCAACTGCTAAGTTCAAGGAAGAATATCTACGTACTTTTTTTTCTTCAATGATGTCAGTTTTTTCCACAGATTCTTTGACAAAAGAGTTTGATTTCTTCTTTCTCTTTCGACGTCTCTTTCGCTTTAATCTATTTCCATCTTGTAATTCATCCTTTTCCTTAGTCAAAGACATATCATTTTCCAAACACTGATTCTTACAAATGTCTGGATAATCTGTCTTTGCCTGATCCTCTGTCAGTTCTACAATTCTCTGCTCTACTAATGACAGTAAATCGGAATTAATTTGGGGACTTTCAAAAACTGTATCATTATTGAAGTCTTGGTGATGATTACTTTCAACTGTCTGATTTGCATCTCCAAATGAAACACTTATATCACTATGTTTAGTTTCGGCATTGTTAGCACCACATTTCAAATTTTCTCCATCATTTTCATGAATAAATTCATAGCTTTTAGATTTTTTCCGCTTTGACTTTTTCTTTGGAGGGTTATCTGTTACATCTTGCAAATTGTGATCGTCTAAGTTGTTTGATATTTTCCCACCATCAGTCCTATCACTGTCTTTGATATTTTCATTACTATGCCCAAAAAGTTCACAGTCCTGCTCAATATTTGTAGAATTATCTGTCAAATCATCTTGCTTTCTCTTCTTTTTCTGCTTCTTAAGGTGAGGTTTAGTTAAAGAGGAATCACTGATGTTTGTGTGAGCATTAACGACAGTGCCATTTTCTGTCGTTACACTTGTTTGCCTGGAGAGAAAAAAATTAATGTCAGCATCGTGTCACATATAAAACAAATATAAATTAAAAAAATTTGTCTCTATGCATAGTGTCCAGTGATCCTACTTTAACTTTAGCAGAGCTGTGTACAAATACAGCCCTCTTGATGTAACTTGTGTATGGATAGTTCAGCCTTTACAGCAGTTAGAGAGAGCAATAGTTAATATAATACACAGAATTCCAGTTTGTTTCCAAGCCCTCCAACCATGTATTTTAGAGTGGCTATTAAATAAGTGGTAAAAGAATAAAATTGTGCATATAGAGCTAAGAATTACTTTTCTATACCTGAAAAAGTTTTATAATCTAAAAAATATTAATAATATTATATTGATTTATTGAATACATCCTGGTTAAAAAAAATAAAAAGTATTGGACAGTCCCTCTCTCAATGGTTGGATTTCCTATGGTGAGAGCCTCAGAACCCTGAGGGAGTTTTTTTTTTTTTTAGGGCCGAGTGGTTATGGCATTGCACTGTAACCCATGGGATCACGGGTTCGAGCCCCACTTCGGTATCTGGTTTTTTTTTTCGGGCAAGAAAATTCACCCCTATTGCCCTCCTTGGCGGCGCAGCACTGCGGCTGACGCCGAGTCTATTCCGGTCTTCCTTCGGGATAGACCCTAAAGAAAAATCCTCCCCTGTAGTCAATAAAAGGCTTTCTTCTTCTTATTCATGGTTCGGCATCATCAACTGTGAACCAAGGAGGACATGGATGGATGATTTGATCATTGGACTGGACTCACAACAGTTGGTGAGATCATATAAAGATATAACAGATACAATACGTCTCTTTATTATTACTTAGCACAGTTATCAAGGAACTGGAGTTCATGTCCCGTTTTTGATCTTAGGAATATCTCATGAAAAGAAAACTGGAAAAATTCCAAATGTTCCCCATCGCCAGAAGCCTATTTTAAAATACACAGAATCATTTCAGATCTTACCCTCCAGTTTCTTTTCAGTACCGGTACTTATATTGAATTATATAAGGCTTCGGCAGTTGATATTTATTATTTTCAATTTGGGTTTTGTTTCTTGGAATGCATTTTATCTCCACAGAAAGAATTAGATTTCAGATTATGGAAAAAACTACCAATTTAAGTATTAAGATTGTATTAAGTATTAGGATTTAAACAGAAACTTAAATGTTCAACATTCAATGCGAACACTCAGTTTTATTCTAACTGAGTATGTAAGCTTTTATTAGTTTTATGAAGAAGATAATCTGACCCATTATAATACCTGTAGTAGACTATATTTTTCAGCAAATATTAAATTTAATAAGTCATAAGTGGAATAAGAATAATTACACTAAACTACAGATAAAACTGCTTTCTGACAAGTTATAACATCTCTGCTTGGCTGTTGCCCCAGGACGTGGCTGTTGTCGTGTTAAATTATTGTCCATCACCATGCACCTTATTGTGATTAAAAATCAAAGAAGCAGGCCATATCTGTCTTAATTAAATTGTTTTAAGATTTTGTTGTCTTAAATTTAAAGTATCAATAATTGCGTTAAAATAGTAGCCTATCATCTACATCACCACAGGTTAAGATCTTGTCGTTCAGATGGAATGATGAAGAATCACGGCATAGAGCACTTGTTAGATAGGTGAACTATGCACTCAAATTTGAATGCACTCAAATTTAGAGAAAAGCAGATGACTGGCCAGTCATGCTTTGCCAACTTAAAATGTTTTAAATATATGTGGGCCTAGGTTCAGTGGTTTGTATGATCAACAAAGTGCAATTTAAAGCTGGGTTGGATTTGGCACAGTGTGTTTGACAATTGTGGCATGAGACAATTTTATGGTTGGCAGATATCGCCATTAATTTTATTTTAATACAAAAATCAATCTAATTCAAGTTAATACCATGATTGGTGCTAAACCGGGATTATGCTTTAGGGTGCAGATATAGTGTTCATGGTTAAAAAGGGGAACATTCAGAACTTTTGCAAGAAACAATAATGGCCCAATTATTCACTTAAAATCGTCCGTAGTAATTCAAAGTGTGTATGTAAGGATTAAGTTTCTGTTTAAATTAGAAATCTTCCGTATCTTATCCTTGAGCTTTAACCCTACATATAATTCCTCAGATTCCTAACGTTGTATTCCTAAGATTCTTAAGTTCATTGATAAATATGCTTAAAAATACACTTCTTATAATATATTATTTCCCTTTTATAAATACCAACATGCTTCGACTGGTCCCTTTTCTCTTTATCTTTACCATTGTTAGCAAATTTAATCCTATATATTGACACCCTCTTATTCCTCTTATATCGGCATGTGTTGATGATTAAAACTAGCTAGGCAAGATGTGCCCGAAAGACACTTTTAGACTCAGATAAATGCTTGCCAAATTAATACAGCTGATTGCTAGCTGTCAACATGAGCCTACACTCAAAGAGCAGGTAAAGTAAAAATGGGGACGGGGAGGGAGAAAATTTATCCCTCCACTCCACGCATGCCACTTCTAGATGCCAGGGTAGAGCAAGTGATGCGGACACTCTTCATTCCCACCACCATTATCCACCTCTTTCCTCCATCGCCGCCCGCCTCCTAACAGCTTAATGTCTCACGGGAACATTGATTGTTCTATATATCTTCGGTGCACACTGTAGTTGTTATATTGATATAATAGTTATAATATAAGTTGTTATATCAATATTTCTATTCCTACAAATATTGAAAAAGTTAAGTCTAGATTCTCTGAATCTGTTTACCGTATAGCTTTGATCACAACCAGATCATCATTGTGAAATATTTCTGAGCTTTCACTTGAAAGCAAAAGAAAATCTTTCAGCCATAACTGACATGAGATGAGCCTCCATCTTTTGTCATCAATAGTTTCTTTGATTGTGCCGCAAATATGTGCGCCACTTTCAATGCAAGAAGTTTTGGGTTGGGTGTCCTCATTTACTTCATTGGCAGATCCATGGGAATCTTTGGGAGAAGATACTTTGGAATTAGAATTAGAATCGTCACTCATAAATACATCATTTCTTTTTGTCTTATCATTTGGATGATTAAACGAATTCAAAATTGACAAAATTTTTTGTTCAACATCTCGAATGTATGGAAATGCGTCAAAACGTATGAGAAGCCAGAAGGGATCAATTTTCTGTTTGGTTGAAAGTGATACTTCAGCGATTCGGATTCTGGCAGCGCTTCGCCTACCGGGGGCTGCCATCTTGATTTGGAGATGAAATACTAAAAACTGGGATTATGATTTTGGAACCATAGAGATGTACAGTAAGAACAGCCTATTTAGCTAGTTCCAACCTGGAATAGGGCTATTAATATACGTTTACTGTCATGATGATGATATCTAAATAAAAAATCGTTCATATCAATATAAGTCGACAATATGTAATTATCTAAAACTGGAATGCAAAATATAGCAATGATTGTTTCCAGAGATAATTGAAATAATAGACCGTTTATCCGGTTTTGTAATTTTATTTTCATACTATACAGGAAAAAAATCTAGCCAAATCCCAATAGGCGTGGAATTTATACTTGATTTAATTATGTGAGTCTTCATCTGAATGCTTATGCTAGTAAGGGTAGACAGTTGGGGGTGTGAAGCACGCAAATGCTATCAACATTTGATTTATGATTATGGCTGGAGCTGTTTAAAAAATGCTGGTAGTTTTTTGGTAAAGGATACTGTCGATATAATGTGTTCCATTCAATTACATGTATTGTTTTGGCAGAGGAATGGTGCTATTGCTTTGTGCCTCTGCCTGGTTTCTGCAGTGTGATGAAGTTATTTGGATCAGTAGCAGGCCCTCAACAACCTTGAAGAAAAATCCCAGATGCAGTTGGAGTCACAATTCTTGAAGAGGAAGTCTGGTTACAAAACGGGAGTCTGGTGTGGAGATCTCTTGAAAGAAAAACGCACAGCAGAAAAAAGGAATTACAGCAAACAAAAGCAAAAACCACAATGCTGATAGCAACTCCGCCCAAAAAACAAAACAAAAAACAACAACAACAACAACAACAAACAAACAAAAAACAAACAAACAAAACAAAACAAACAAACAAAAGAACAAAACAAAAAAACAAAACAAAAACAAGAAAAACAACAACAACAATAACAACACAACAACAAATGAATAGTACTTCCCAATAAAGGGTAATATAATGCAGATGTTGCTATTACCTGAAATGGTCATCCTTTAGGAGAAAAAATCTGCTTTCTTACTGGTTCTTGAAAATTTCAATGTACTGAGTAATTTGTTCATATACAGAATAAATACTCTAATCCTAGGAAAACTAAACGAAACACGAAACAGCTCAAAATGGCTCTTCATACGAACCGATAAAACAGTAGGAAAACTGATTGTAATGTTTATGGTTTTTAAATCGTCGTAAATGGATGGAAAGATTTATGTGATCTAAAGGCTACTCCATTTTTCTAATGCTTTTTCAAATCTAGACTCTAGAACATCATAGATCATTGAGAAAAACACGCCTAACATGCTCATCCAACATTGATTTGGATGTAGAATTTAGATCTAGATCTAGATCTAGATCTAGATTTAGAATTCTAGAATCTAGATCTAGATCCAGATCTAGCTAGACTTTAGAGAGATCTGATCTACTATCACTAGATTTAGATCTAAATCTAGAATCTAGATCTATACATATATATAGATTTAGACACACAATCACAGCTTGGTCATCTGGTCAAATAAAGCACAGCACAAGCCCCGCTTTGCCATGGAGAACAAAAGAGTAATACTGTAATGCCTCTCTCTCCTGCATAGTGATAGTGTGGGCCGATGCATGGTCTGGTCAATGATAGCACTGTTTAGTGGAGCCTTAACATCTATAATATATATGTAGAAGGCCCAGCTAGTCAACAAGTGGGTGGGATACAGAGGAACACCTATAGGATGATAGGTGACTCTGTAGACCATTGATTGGTCGTTTTTGCAGCCATTCATTGTATAGTTTATAAAGTCTCCGGAACCTACACAATGACACAATGGGTGGTCACTGATTAAGCTACATGCACTTAATACATTCAATTATGTTTCGAAATGGCCATTCTATTAGGACTCAAGTCCAAATAGCCTCCCATGGCTGTTCAGACTCAAGTCATACATTGTGATGGGCTCGGACAAATATTTTTTAATTTTATAAAATGTACAGGATTAGAATTAATAGAAGGGTATTATTGTCACCTACTGTGATGACATGCCATTTTTTTACAGTCAGATCAAATTCACTTTGCTTTGCTTTTCTTTTCTTTTTTAAATCATGTATCAATACAATTTTGTGACTCTTTATTTAGTAAGATCAATTTCGTATATATATTGATTGAAAATAAATGAAATGTTGGCAGACCATCACTTAGGCCATCTGTTGTTATTATATCATAGGCCTACATTATTACAATGCCTGTGTTTATCCTGAATCTTAAAAACTCAGGCTGACATACTGTGAGGAAGGCCTTTTTTTTCTTTCTTGGTCAAAATTAACAATTTGTTGAAATTTCATCATGCACTTCTTGAGCTTCCAACTTTGGTAGAGATGGCCTAACCCATACATATGTGTTAATTCTTATGTATTGAATGTCATCAAAGTGTTCACATATATTAATTTTTTTTTATTGTTTCTCCTTAGGCACATTCTTTGTGAGTGATCTAACAAGATGGGAAACCACGATGAATTAACCCAGATGTATCCTCAAATGGATTCTACTTCTAGCATCAACAATAGGATAAAAGATCAAAGAAGTTATGATGAATTAAAACAAGAGTCTGCCACTGTGATTGAATGGAATTCTCAAAACATCACTGTATTCCCGGCTATTGAAAGCATAAAGTTTCCTCAACAAATCACTCGCTTGTATCTCAACTTCAACTGTGTGTCTAAACTTCCTCTAGGTCTACCTCAAATCTTACTTAGTTTACAGATTTTTTCTCTAGATGGAAATGAATTGTCAAAATTGCCAGATGATTTTGGAGACTTTCTGTCTCTAGAGGAGCTTTATGTAAGTGAAAACAATTTGACATCACTGCCAAACTCTTTATGCCACCTATCAAAACTGAAAGTATTGAAGGCATGCTGCAATGCTCTTCGTACTCTACACCCTGAAATAGGACAAAATATAAGCCTTGAGACTTTAAACGTTGATGAAAATTGTCTAAAACGGTTTCCCCCTACGTTGGGTTTACTGAAAAATTTAAAAGTTCTGGAAGCTAACAATAACAAACTCACTAGCTTGCCAGGAACTGTACACTTTTTAGAAAGCCTTCAAACGGTTGATGTCAGCAAGAATCGACTCAGTGACCTGCCCATTTCTTTCAGTGAGCTTAAACATCTGAAACACATTGACTTTTCTGAAAATCAGCTTGTGTCTCTGTGGGAAACATGTCAGTCTTCAAACTGTTTGGAAAAAATATTCTTGGATTTCAATTCCATCATTGTATTACCACCCTGGTTTTCAGATCTAGAGAAAGTGTCTGAAATAAGTTTAAATAGCAACAACTTATCAAACAATTCTCTTCCTGAAGGTTTTGGATACCATCTATTGCATCTGAAATCTCTTGACTTGCGTGGAAATTTTATTACTGAACTTCCTGATTCATTTGTTTCCCTCCATGCCCTTGAAACATTACATCTCGGGACTCCCTTTGACTACCTGGAGAAAAGTGCTTCTTTTCAAAATGGGAATTGGCTGAGATGGTTTCCTGCTTCATTTGGACAACTTCAGAACCTAGTTTTGTTAGCAGCACAAGAGAATCAGCTGGAGTCTCTACCAGACAGCATTGGGAATTTGACGAATCTAAAGGAGATATTCTTAGGTATGATATTTTAACGCTATCATCAGGCAGTGTATTAGTATGTTTAATGCAATTAAGAGAGGTCAATAAAAAATCATCGCATTTGCCTAACATGCACTAGGATTTTATTATTGTCCTTGTAAGTATGTATCTGAGATGACAGTTTATTGTTTGGCTTTTGAATTGAATTGTAAGATTTCATTAGGTTAGTAGAGTTATTACTTTTGAGGGCAATGCTTCATTAATTGATTTCAGGATTGAAAAAAACCCCACAATGTTCTCAATTATGAAATGAAACTTGCAATAAGTGACAACATCAACATGAACATTTTTCATTCTCTTTTATACAGGATCCAATTTACTTACCGCTCTTCCTGCTTCATTTTGCTACCTGCATTCACTGGAGAAATGTCAGCTTACCAAGAATAAAATCAAATCGTTACCAGAGGAATTTGGAAATCTTAAATCCTTGAAAGAGTTACATTTAGACCAAAACAAGGTGCTTCTCTCCTTTTCTTTCTCTGTAAATCAAGTTTTTGGAGTTAGTTATAGTAAATACAGTTTGAAAATGGATTTTCATTTTATGCTTGATACCTGATATTTCAAATCTAGTGATGGAATTTTAAACTGTTTTAATGTTGATCATTGCTGATTGTTAGATTTGTTTTGTTTTTATTAAAAAAAAAAAAAATTTTGATCTTTTGTTTTTAGTTTTTTGTTGTTGGTTTTTATTTTTATTTTTTTTATTTTTGTTTGTTTGTTGGTTTTGTTGTTGTTTTTTGGGGGGAGGGGGGGGGGAGTGTTTTTTTGTTTTTTTTTAAGTTTTTTGTTTGTTTGTTGTTTTTTACATATTTATGTGTGTGTATTATGTTCCATTTATGTCTTTTTATCCTATTTTTTTTGTCAAACATTCTAATGATTCTGAATTTTCCAAATTCCAGTTGAGGACACTTCCTTCATCCTTGATGCAATGTGTGAGGTTAGAAATTCTGGATCTTGAATATAACAGATTGAATGTTGTGCCCAGTGATATTCTAGCCTGCTTGACAAAGCTCAAAGCTCTTAATATGCAACAGGTATTGACAATTTGAATTTATTTGATTATTTATTCATTCATAAATTGATTTCATGGTTTCATGAATACCACTTGTGTATACAGTGAATTGTACAAAATATGTTCTTTACACTGTTTGTGCATTTACAGAATTACTCTTCAAGATTCTTCCTTATAATTTAATGATATATAAATTTCAAAATTTTTCAGAAAAGTATTTCAATTAAATAAAACATGTATGACAGGAGAGGAAATTTCCTATGAAGGGATGAAGCTTTATGCAAATACAAAAAGGATCATAAATATTTTGGGCAAGTTTGCGGTGTGAGTACGAATATGAATTGGATTAAAGGGGTCTATACAATGTAGACACATGCCAACAGGGCTTGTTGTACTTTGCAGAATCATCAAAACTAGCATAACATTGAATGAAGTTGTTGTGGGTAAATTGTAAATATATAAATTGGTAACAGTTAAGCTTAAGAATCTTGTCATGATCAAAGAGATGATAAATGCAATGAAGTTGTAAAAATTATACAAGTTGTATAGTATTACAAATGCTGAGCAGTTAAATTTTATTTTTCATATATTTTCTTTTTTGGAATTAGAACAGGTTTGATGTGCCATACACTGACATTCCTCATATAGCAAAAAGAGCACACTACAAAGAATTAAACCCTTCTCTAAAGAACAACTGGAGGGGAAGAAACAACAGCCCATATCCTGCTGAGGAAAAAAATCTACATTTAAATGAGGTAATTGGGTTAGGATTTGTTTGTTTGTTTTTGTTGGGTTTTTTTGTCTTTTGTTTGTTTTTTGGGGGGATTTGTGTGTGTATGTGTGTGTGTGTG
>JBCJKE010124304.1:0-17964 GCA_039654525.1 Melibe bucephala
ATATATACACACGATATAAGGAAATCTCAACGAATAATTGGACTTTTGAAAGCTTCAGCGATTTTCAGCTATTCATTTTGTTACTGTAGATGTTTGTAGTTTTTATTTTGTGGCTCAACTATGTAAAGAGAAAGTTTTCATATGTTATTATTTGTATCGATTTCTTTATCATATATGTTTTATTTTTATACGTTTGTGTGTTTCTTTTCATCGTTACTCATAACAATCAGGATGTGTTGTGTTTTGCTGGGGTTTTTGTTTTGTTTTGGGTTTTTTCTTGTGATGGAGATTATAAGTATGGCTCATGCTTTTTTTTTCTCTCCCTGATTAATTGTTATTTATATCACTGTTTCGGGGGGGGGGGGGGGGGGGTTTTTTTCGTCGAAGGATAATAGTTGCTGTCAGACTGAAATGTTAACCTTGATAAATTGAAGTGCCAACCTTACCAATCAAAAGCAGTAGATTTGAATCCTTTTAGTGTTGATTTTTACTGGACTTAGTTTCGTTTTGCTTTGTGACATTTTGTGTTTGTATATAACTTTCCTTTTGTTTTGTTTTTGGGTTTTATACTACCCAGTACTTCTTCCCTCTAATCCTTGTCAGGAAGTGTGACATGATGATCAGCATGCTAGACCTGTCAGTCTTAGTCTAAGATGATATAATCTGTGTTTGGTTGGTTCTTTGCTTAGAGTTTTTGAATGTCCTTTGATTCTTTCATCAGCTGTTAGCTTCATGAGTAAGTAATTAAACAAATACAACACAAAACAAATACACAAAAAAACAAAACAGAACAAACTAAAAAACAAAACTTAACAAACTAAAAAAAAAAAAAACCCAAACAAACCCAATCAAAAACAGTAAGAAAAAGAAGAAAATTGAAAATTATCTTTTTGTTGTTGTGTGATATTCCATACTTGACAAATATGCTTTAAAAGACATTTTCATTTCCATTGCCTGTGCTTGCATGCATTTATAAATTTGTTTTGTGTTTTGTTTTGACAAAGTGCAATATGGAATGGTTGTATAAAAAAGTTTTTGGCTGAGGTGGATGGTAAAGTCAAAGCAAAAAGCATTCAGTCAGTCAAGCTTATGAATTCAATTCTAGCAAGACTAACAACTATGTGATGCGTCTTGTTTTGGCTGGTTCCGTTTCATCTCTCATTCCAATTTCCTGTTTTTTGTTAAAGACATATATGACAATAAATGAACTGTCCATGAGAGAGAGAGAGAGAGAAGGAGGGAGGGAGGGAGAGAGAGGGAGGGGGTAGGGAGGGAAAGAGAGAGGGGGGATGCGGGATAGAGGGAGAGAGTGTAAGTGGGAGCGTGTATGTCTGTGTATTTGTATACTTTTCTCGCTATTTAAAATGGTATAAAATTTCTTCACAAGGCCTGTAATTTCCCTGACCAAAATTACTTTTCGACAATTTCCGCAATGTGAAACTAACTACAACTTAATGTTTAGAAACATGTGCAAAAGTGATGATAATAGTAAAACCTGAATACATGGGACACGACGGTAGACAGAGTTCCATAACAACGTAGTAGTAGGCTTAAAGCCTAGACCAGGGATCACAGTTTTCCGCGGATCCGCGATTTTCCGCAGTAGCAAAATTCTCGGAAATCCGCACCGCGGGTGTCGCGGATAGTGAACTGCGAAGTGCGGAAGGCGGCCGAGCGGACCGTAAGCCAGCAAGATGGCTCATGAAAATGAAAATCGCGAAAGCGATGTAAGGCGCGGGTGCGCTCTCATTTGGTTGGAGGTAAACAGGAAGTCTAAAAGGTAAAAATGACAAAATTTCAGACGCTTTCCGGTTTCCTGTGAAATAAAATCTGCGAACCGCGATTGCACAAATGTACTTGATCTTTGCTTTGTGATCAACTGAGAAGACGATTCGAAGGATTCCAATTCTTATTTATTAAGATTTCGAGTTTAGGCCTACAAAAATTGATCAAAGCGTTTCATCATTGAAACCTGTGATGCATAGTTGTTACAGATCTATATAATCTAGTTTGTTGATCTCTACATCTAGATAAAGATTCTATACTATAATACTATAGGCCTAAGACTAAGAACATGATTGATCGAACAGTGAACAAGTGCTCATGACGGACTTACGTTAAGCTGTGGTGTGTTGATCTAGATTCTAGACTATCTAGATCTAGATTTGGTAGTGATAAAAGTAGATCTAGATCTTATTTTATTTCTATAGCGCCTTTTGCGAAGGCCTCAAAGCCCTTTGATAGCAGTAAAGTAACATTAAAACTTTGGCAGATTCTAGATCTGGATCTCTAGAATAGATCTAGATCTAGATTAAATTAGCCTAGATTCTAAATGATCTTCTAGATTAGGCCAAGATATCTAGTTCTAGATCTAGGCTACTTCCATTACAATAAAAACATATCAGTCAGGTAGATTCTAATTCAAATTCAATTTGAATATACCTCTCTAAACAGGTGAAGTGTGTGTCTTTAACAATTGTCTAAAGGACGTGACTCTGCTCTGATAAACACTATATCTAGTAAAATGGCCTCTTGCAGTTACCATGTGCTCACTAAAGCCGAAGAGGCTACAGTAAAGGAAATAGACAGTAGTAGTAGTAATAGTAGTAGTAGTAGTAGTAAGGCTCTGACTTGACAACCATTTTTGCAACGGAATATTCACGGACTGACCAAGTAACACTCAGAAGTGGGTGAAATGTTTCAGCTTCTCTCATTGGATTTATTTCAATGTTTTATAACATTCTTATGACTGGATTGGGTTCGCGGGGTTGTTTACCCGGTCAACCGTCAGAGTTCAGGGGTTGGAAGGATTTTTCACTGTGATCTCTGCTAGACAAATTTCTCATTTCTTTAATCTTGTGCCATTGTAAACGACAACTACATAAAGTAACATGCATTGTATGCCACAGCTGGGTAACACATACTTCACAAGGCTGTAGCCAAAGATTAAATATAGATTAGATGTTATAATCTATAGATTATATATAATCTTTGCTCTACCTATGCTTTTCGCTCATCGCTCTACATCAGCTAATGTTAAGTATCGTCAAATGTAATTATAGTAGTCTACCCCCTCTATCCAGACTTAAAAGAGGGTCAAGACTTTCAATGATGTTAGGAACATGAAAGACACAGTTTATAATGCTCGAATTTTGAACTTGCAACCTTGTCGCCCGAAATAGATTTAGGTGCACTTCTAATGTCGTTACCCGAAATATATTTAGGCCTAATGTTTAAACTTTATTTACAGCGGAAGTTGGTTCAATTGATTTTTACACCAGGCCTTACCAGATTTTTATTGATTCACTTAGCGACCTCTGATTGAGTAGCATTTTCAAAAGCATTCTTGAAGTTCTTATGGATCTTGAGAAAGTGAGAGAATTTCCCAACATCAATCAATATTATTATATTAGTAGTTTATTTAAAGTGCATTTCCTTGGGTTATATTTTGACATTGATACAGCTGGATCTACGTATTGAACAGCTATATTATCAGACAATTTTCTTAGGTGTAATTTACAGGTCTCCATGTCTAGAACTGGTGTACTTGTTATAAGGATTCCCCCTACATTGTACAGAATTCAGTTATTCAGTTTGTTTCCATTCTAAGTAACATAATGTACATCAGGACTGCTAAAATTTGTTCATGACTCCTTCGACATTCTGCTTTCAAAGCCCAGTTTTTGTTTTTACCCCTGGCTTTTTTGTTTGTTTGTTTGTTTGTTTGTTTTTTTTCTTTTCTTTTCTTTTTTTAATTGCCGCTTAGATTACTCATAGTCTGTTGATTTATTTTGAGCTTATTTGCATCGTTTTCCCTCAATCAAATGCATACCTTTGCTACCATGATATTGTATGAGATATCAATTTAATTAATGTATTTATATAGTGATTTTCAGATTAATACCACATTCTTGTTATCCTTGTATTGAGTTCAGCCATGTCGGCAACTTGTCATTGAACGGTGTTTAAATGAGAAGTGTCATATGACAGGCTTTTAAGAGGGAAGTATGACCCTATTTGAAGGAATTGAAAATGTTACATAGAGTTCTGTCAAATTTGATTTAATGCATGAAGTGATTTCCTTGATGTACTTTTATTTACACATATTAAATTTCTTAAACCAGTATTGAGCTAATCCTCATACAAGATATTACTGTACAGATGTATCATTTCTCTGTTTTTAGTTATTTATGACACAGGTTTGGAAACTAATTATGAAAAATCATTCTTTATAATCAGGCATATTTATTAATTGTTAAGGCATGCTTGTTTATCAATGTATCTAATATGAATGGTAACTAAACAGGTAACATTCAAATCAATGAACAGATCTTTTAACTTGAAATTCTTATCAGGGAAGTGGATGTGGCTGTGAATTTGTGTAACTTTACCCCAGTTAATATCTATTTCATCAATCTCCTTGTTGAGTGTAGTTTTAGAGAAAAATAAATGTTCACACCTCATTGACAACAATATTTATCATGACTATGGTCTTACTGTTGTTGTTTGTGGTATCCAGCAGAATACTGAATGTATATTGTGTCATGACCAGGTACTCAAATGTTACCAACATTATTTTCCAAATGCATTTTAAATCTGTGTCCTCTTGCCTTCTTCATTTCAATTCCTATGTCTTCTTCTATTTTGTGTTTGGGTTCCAGGCGATACAATAGTAGTGTGACTTTCTAAATTGACTACTGCGGCTTCAAAAGTAAATTGATAGCAACAGCAAATGAAACCTTCTCCTTCCATTGTTATTACACTCTTGCATGTTGTACGGCTTGTGACATGCTAGTGACATTGATTTACTGAAAAGTGATAATGATAATGACAATATCGATAATAATAATAATAATAATAATAATGAAGTTAATAATAATAATAATAATAGCAATGTTAATAGCAATGATAATAACAATAATTAAAATAAAAATAATGTTTAGGGTGAATTCTTCGTCTGGTGGCTGATATGGGAAAAAGAATACTGATGTTCACTGTGATGACGCTTTAGAAATAGTCAATAGGGTTCATTTTGATGGGTGGACAGAAAATGTCTTTGTTGTCTATTCTGATGTAGTGATACCACTTGCAATTAATTTAAAGATGGCTATGTTTTGCTGGGTCTTCTCTATTTATTTAGGTGTTTTGATCCGTATCATTTTTCCTCTCTGTAATTTATTGCAGGAGAGGAGAGTAAGACATGGAGGAAGGCAAAAGTCCCCTAATCTATTCATTTATAAGATAATCATTTTATTGTTATTTTTGTCATTGTTGGGTTTGATCCCCAAAAACCTTGTTGGATGAAAGGGGCAGTTAGCTTTTTTTTTCTTTAAGCCGTTTCCACATCATCCTCTCTGGTCTCACTCCTCCTCCTTCTCCTCCTCCTTTTTCCTAATTGTGAAATTTTCCTATTTGATGATTAATTTAATCAATATATCAACCAATCTGTCAGTTGATTCAATCAATCAGACCCTGTTACCTGTTATTTTGCTCTTTCTCTTGCCTCAGATTAGACAGATAAATATCAAGTTTCATTTATTAATCTATTTTGTATTATTTCCTACCTTAGGTCTGTGTGTATTTTAGTAATATATAGACTCTTTCTAAATGCTTTTATGTTTGATTTTAGTAAGAAAAAATGAATCCACACCTTCTAGCACACATTTTAATGAATAACATATTATTATTATTATTATTATTATTATTATTATTATTATTATTATTATTATTATTATTATTATTATTTATTTCTTCATCATTTTTATAGTTTCCATCATCATTAACAAATGATATGCCTTTATGTTCTTTACAGATGAAGAAATCTCCTCAATCCATTTGATATCAAAAAGTATATGTATGTCACTCCATCTTTGCCTTTGCCAACCCACCAAATACTTAGATGCCATCTTATGCCTTAATTTAAATTTAGATATTATGTCATGTTTTCTATTTGAGATGTTGTTTGGCGCCGAACATGAATGGTAGACTAGATAAAGAAGGCAGGATGAGGAAAGAGAGAATTGTGGTTGGTGCTTTTTCTAATTGAGGAAAATTCTCCCTAGTAGGATAGAGCTGAAGGCAGTCACCAGCTGCACGTTTAGTGTTATGAATCAGATGACAACATTGATGTGACAGTTGATGTCATTTTGCAATGGTTGACATACTTGTTATCCTTTGCTTTTTATTTTCCTCTATATTTCAGTAATGAATATTTTGATGATGTTATCTTTATGCATTTCATCTGGTTTTACTGAAAGTAAGAAGCTGTTTCGTATTTGATTGGAGGGTGCATTTATTGCTCTTGTTAGGTTTGTTATAATATAATCTGTATTCAGTTTTGTAGAGGAATTATGTTTAATTATTAATGAGGATTTTCTTGATGTAGATTGTAGTTGTGAATTATGTCTTATAATGTCTTTTAATCATGAATTGTTTTTTTATTTTGTTCAGATTGCATTTTGATTGTGATTTTATTTATAACACTGGCCTTAGTCCTTTCTGTGCCTGCCATGCACACATAGTATAGGGCTCCCATGGCCTTCTGTGTATGTCTAATCTATGTGTGCCATCGTTTCAGCTTCTTTGATTTGAAAATTGGAGGTTTTAGGACCTCTTTTTATAAAGGATGGCTCATAATGGTGAACGGGTTTGTTTTTTTATCAAGGCCATTATTCTTTAATCAAGGAAATTCGCTTCGATTTTACTTTTACATTCTCTCTCTCTTTCTTTCTTACTCTCTCTCCCTCTCTCTCTCTCTCTCTCTTTTTTTTTTTTTTTTTTTTTTTTAAATATATAAAGGTAGAGATTGATTTTTATACATGAATTATTGTCTTTTTGTGTATATCTTTGGGGAACGAGGAGGCAGTAGGGTGTTTTTATTTTTGCATTATTTTGGTTGTTTAGGGTTCATTTTTGTTTGGGGTTTTGGAGGGGTTTTGTTTTTGTTTTGTTTTTTGGTAGTGGGTTTGTTGGTTGTTTTTTGTTTTTGTTTCTTGTTAGCATTTTTTGTTAGTAATTCTAGGCTTTGTGAAAATCAAATTACATCTTCCTTAACCCTTATCACCATCATTTGAAAATTAAAGAAAAATGATGAATTAAGAGAACTTCAAGCAAGTCGGAGCCTCATTGCATTATATTTTTAATCCTTGATGTGTAGGTGAATTAAAGAGAGTAGGAAGAAAAGGGCAGACTGACTGTGTTGGCCTTTGAGCTCTAAGTCATTCACTTTTCAGGAATATAGCAATAGTTATGAAGAATGTGGATGCATAGAGAAAGATCTGTTCAACTGTGGTCAGAACTTGTAGAGATATCCTTGGATAGAAAGAAATTGAAATCCCTTGTCTTTACGTATAAGTCCTACCAATGAGATAAGAAATATCCGTTGTGATTCATAATTATCCATGGAAGAATGCACAGTATTTACAGGTGAACGTATAAAAGGAGTTTTTTGTATGTTGTTTGTGCCTATACCTATGAATGTGTGTTGGAGAAATTGGACTTATTTATTATTCTTTCTAATGTTTTAGGGAGTTTGAAGGGAGAGAGTCAGATTAGTGGTGCCATACACAGATTCATTCAGGTTATTTTCCCTATTTTCAATTGACCTTTTTGTCAGTATCATATTAATTTTTATTGTCATAGTTACACATATTATATTCATTTTCATTATCTTCGCATTTGTCAGCCTTTCATTTCTCATATTTATTGTCAACTCGATCAATTTTGTCAACGATGCAGTTAAAAGCTTTAATGGCTAACAAGGTAAATTTTGTTTCAATTTTACAATATTATACATATTAAATCTTGCAGATCTGGCATTTAAGTGCATATGTTCATGTTTATGCTATTTGTCGTGAAAATTTTGTGTGGAAAGGAAAACAAAAAAATGAATGTTTTTTCTTTGCATGTTTAAGGGTAAATGAAACAGTCTCCACGGAAAGTATAAAAATTCTTAATGCTGCCAGTATTGGTCTGTTATTGTTTTTGTTTTGTTTTTAGGATTGGGTTGGGGGGTTTTTTTTGTATGTGTTGTTAGGTCTTTTTGTTTTTGTTTGTTTTTTGGTTTGTTTGCTTTTTTTTGGGGGGGGGGGGGGTTTTGTTGTTGTTCTTTTTTTTTTGGGGGGGGTGTTTTGTTGTTGATGGGTAGTTGTTTCTTGGAGTGATACTATAGAAAAAAATTCCAGCCAAAATAAAGAACAATGTGAACCAAACAGGAGGTCAGTATGGTCAAACCATGGAATTAAGGGAAGCTCATCTCCTTTCACAAAAATGTGTTAAAATTTTGCAGCCCACTTTAAACTGAAGCTCAGTAAGGTAATGGAGCCTTATACTCAACACACAAACATAGGACAGCCGTACATTGTCAGGTGTGAAACCACCGACCTCTTACCAAATGGAAGAGAAAAAAAAGCAGAAGCAATGCCAGCTGAGTGTTAAAGATTGGACATTGGTTACACTGTCAACCTGAATGGTGCAAGATTTCTTGTCTGTTCTTAGAGCTATGGCAAGGCCGTTTAGAAAATGTCATTGATACACCAATATTTTTCAACTAGAAAATGTCTTTGATGCACCAAAATTCTGTCAAAGGCGACAGTAAGGGACAATAGTCAAATGCATGTCATCAATCTTAATGACACAGTATGTCATGCCAGATTGTAGAGCTATAGTCATTGGTATGTTGAAATTATGTTGGTTCTAGGGCATTTGACAGACAATGGGTACTGACATTAATTATTATGATTGGAAATTGAGATAGGGTTTGTTTCTTTCTTTGTTTTTTACTCTTACACACAGTTTTTTTTCATAAAGTTTCAACATTTTTATTTTTTAAATATTTTTTTGTGCTTTTAGGGTTTTGTTGTTGTTGTTGTTGTTGTTGATGATGCAGGTTGACAGGGTACTGTGGCCCTGACTCTTATTGTCAAAGTGAAATAAAGGCATAATATTAAGATTGTGTATGATGTATCAAAGTAATGTTGCCTTCTGTATTTATTATAAGGCTAATGCATTCTTTCTGTTTGCTCCTTTGTGTTAAAGTTACAGCTATAAAGCCTTGTCGTACATCAGAACTCAGGTTGATTTCTATGACATTCATCTCTGATTAGATCTGCAAAATCTTTTAAAACATTTTTTTGTGCAAGTGAAAGAAATGTGATCATATCAGCTTCAAATCATTATGAGTTATGAGTCTTTTATTCAAGAGCATTCAGGGTGGAGATTTAAGTTTGTTATTACTGTTACTCTCACAACATGATAACCCTCCATTGTTATTTAATTGATTTATATCGTAATATATGTGATACAAAAAAGAAACAACTTTTCCTGAACTTTGAAGCATTATAGCTTTAAAACTACTGAAGGAATTCTGATAATTTTTTGCATATACATAGGTCAACATAATAAACATTAATTGTGTAAATTTCATTTAGATCGAACCTCCAACAACAAAGTTGTGTGTTCTTTAACATTACATGTCAAAAATTCAAATATCAAGCTTAAAGGCATAAAATTTAAATTGGGAAAACAGGTGTATGTTAGTTTTTCAAGTACTCAGTTGAGCCACCATTCTATTCAATCACTTATCTTACTCCTTTTTTTTTTCCATTGTGAAATTGACTTCCTTATTTATTCAAGGGAGATCTGATCCAAATACTCTAAAATCCAGTATTTGAGTTGTTTCCTTTGTGAATGTTTTTACTAGGAAAGTCCTCCCATATTTGGGCGTCTCTCCATTTTTTCTCTTTGTAGATAATTACAATTATTGTATCTCTATCACTTGATACCATTGGTAGCACCGTTTGATAGCAGACCCTGATCTAGATAATAAACTATACAGGGTGTTTGGAGTTTTCATTCAGTATCAACTTTAGATCTAGATGCATTGTTTGTCATCTTCTATATCTCTATGAAATAAATAATATTTGACCAGAAATCAATCTAATATTTAAATCTAAGTCATGATTTAGACTACAACTTAAACTGTAAAAGGTCTACTAACTTTATTCATCAGATTTCATTCCGATAACAACCTCAGTATTTCAATTTTTGACATTGGTTCGTAAAATATTTATCTTTTAATTAATTTCTCTATCGATCAAGCTAAAATTTACGCAGGCGATGTAAAATTATCTATTCTAACTGTGTAAAATATCATTTACATACTTATGATACAGATTTTCCTTAACTGAACTGCAAAGTTCAGGATATGTTGTTTTTTGGGGGGGGTTTTTTTTTTTTTGGATCACCAGATATAAATGGGCATATCCAGATTCAAACAAAGAATAACAGCTGACACATAGAAGATTGAGGATCAATGACCTTCATTTGCACAATTCAATGAAATCTGGAATTTTTGTTTATTTTGTTGATTTGGTTTTGTTTGGTTTTTTGTTGGGGCTTTTTTTTTCAGGGGGGGGGGGGGGGGTGTACTTACATGTGGATGATTATGTGCCATCCACTTTCAGTGTAAATCTTATTTTTTATTTTGTGTGTGTGTGTGTTTTTATTTGTTTTTGGTTGTGATCTGTCTCAGTATTATTTTTAATGGAAGTCCAGTGCCATTGTAAGTGGATAGATAAGCAGGTCTAATTCTAGGTTGTGAAGAAGGAAAAAGATGTTACTTGCTTTGTTTATTATTTGTCAGGATTTTTCTTCTTTTTTGGGTTGTTTTTTTCTTTTTGTGTGTGTGGTTGTTTTTATTTGGTATCATAGTTCTTTCAAGACTGCAGTTGGTTGTGGGATATTTTGTTGGTTTTGTTTTGTTTTGTTTTTTGGGTTCTTTGTTTTGTTTGGTTTTTTTAATTAATTAATTTTTAATGCATTCTCATTAGAATTTCCTGATACACAAGAATATTTACAAACTGTTTGATTCTGTCACTGCAGCATGCAAGATTTATCAAAACTACATACTGTGGTTTAGATTTACATGTATGTGTACGATGAGAAGGGGGGAGGGGATAATAATTGGGACTTGAGTCTGAGAATATTTACTTGATATAGTGCTTAAGATTTATATTGCAGTGGTCAATGTCAAATGTTAAAATATACTTCCTTTGAAGTCTTTATGGGGTTATGTGTTACTATAGTTTTAGACTGATGTAACCATATATATATATATAATATGTAATATACATCAACTGTTTTGTTCCCTGCCAGTGCATTGCAAATAGTGCTTCTTCTTCCTGTGCCTTGTAGTTCTTCCTGCTCAGTGTTTAGTCTTGTTTCTTTTTCCAACTTAAATTTTCAATCAAGTCACATGATGTGTCAATGGAATGGCTCAATGTAAAGTTTGGAATAAATTGTTTTTATTTGGAATAATTTGTTTCTTTCCCTTGACAATTCTGACCATGTGTTAAATCTCCAACATACACTCTATATAAATACAAATGTACATGTATATTATATACTATCATATATATACTCAGTCACTTTGCATTCATCAACAATGAAATTTCTATGGTGGCAATTTTTTTCCTGTGATTCCATCAAACTTTTTTCCTGTAGCATAATACTATACTAATTCTAGTATGTGTACCAGCATGGCATGATCTTTTTTAGAGATTATTTTTAAATATGAATCCACTGTGTTTGCAACGTAAATATATATATATATATATATTTTTAGAAAGTACTGTATAATTATGTGCATGTCAGTGTTGATGCATTTAAGAGAATCTATGCCAGTGCTTGATCTTGATCTGAACTTTGAGGTGTCATTCTTTTCTGCAGAAGTTTTTGTATGAAATTCAAATGGTACAAACCTGCAAGCCTGGCATATTGATAATTTGTATGAGTATGAGATTCTTTCAGATTTTATCATATTTCCCCAGTAGACAACCTAGCTAGAGTGTAAGTCAGATCATTTAACTGTTGATGATTTGATTTTGTTGCTGTTGTTATTGATGTGATTGTGTAATCACATATCATTAGTGATTAAGTAGTCATCCCCTCAGAATGACAAGATTTTAATTCTAGCTTTATCAGCTGTAGTGGTGATTTCTCTGACACTGTCGTATCTTGTAAATTGCCACCCCTTGGGTGTGGCAATTTTTGTTGTGGTCGTTACGGATATATATTATTATTATTACTATACTTACACTCATGGTACGTCACGGCATGTCAACTTACATAACAAACATTATTACATGGGTTGTAGGTACATGCAGTAGAATCATGTGTCTGAGAAAAAGTTATGGTAAAGAAAGTTGAATTTATGTTTCAACTGCAGCATCTGTACCTACTTGTAGATTCGTTTCTTTTGACCATACTGAGATCGTTTACAAGTAAAAGCAAAGTAATAGAGCTTGAGTAAGTAGTCAGTAAGCAGTGAATGGCTTCTCTGTTGCTGAAGAATGCTTGCCCTAAACTGTAATCGTCTTACTAATGCAGAGCTTGACTTTTAAAATTTTTTAGCATTGGAGATTTGCCTTATTGTTTCTCTCCAGACGTCTGCTTTGCACAAGCGTTTTTAATGTCTGGAGGTCATTTATTGATGTTAGTGTGAGTGTGAGTATTGTTGGGCTCATTTAATGTGTAGTGCAGATGTTGAGTTGTATTTGTGGTCTTCGGATTTGTCAGGTTTCTTAGGTCTTGATTTAGTACTGTTGGAAAGGAGGTGGGTGTTCTCTCTTTGTATTTTTTACCTTTGTTGAAGGCTTTTACGCTTTAATAGAGCTTGATATGGTGAGGAATTATACAGGGGGGAGCCTGCTGTATAATTATAATTGCAGAGGATGTTCTTAATAAGAATTGTGTGAATTTTTTCAATCTGAGGGGATCTAGTATGGTAACTGTGGTTAAATTTTATGTAGTAGATGATAATTGTGTACTTCTGTTTCAAATTCATTTGTGGATATGGAACTGTTCATGTCCTTACACATTTTCCATTGTACCTGAATGACATCGGGACATGGTATTTTATTTCCATCACTACGAAGATTGATTATGACAAGATTTAAATACTTTTTTTCAGACACAATGGAATCCACTTAAGGAAGATACTTAAACAAATATTTTTGTGGATCATTTTTTCTTTTCTTAAGATGAAAATAAATAATTGATTAGATAAACCATCCTGACATTGCCTAACAACGTAAACCAATTTTTTTCTAATTACCGGTACTAAAATTAAGATTAGATAGTGCATTAAGAGTCATTTGCATATATATTATAGAACATTTTGCCTTTTTAATTTTTATTATTATTAAATAGGATTTGAAAAGAAAAATAATGGCAAGTACTAAGTACATTTAGCTCAAGACTTAAACATCATCCTTTCTATTTGTCTGTCTAGGGATTGTAAAAAAAACACCCTTTGTATTTGCTTCTTTACGTGAATATGAAAGAAAATGAAAGTAATGTTTATCCTTATAAAAAGTATGACGTATACTTAGTTGTTTATTATATTCCACCCACCTCCCTTCCTGAAACCTGAAACTTACCTAAATCAAATCATTCCCTTCCTGTGTAAGAACATGCTTTACCCATTTATTATTTTCCCCAAGACTTTAAACATTATCCATGTAAGTGTGAAACTTGCATGGCAGCATAATAATTTTTTTCCCTACATTTATCAAGTTCATTTTATACATATGATACCTAAGTACATTGTATATCTCGGTTCAAATTTTAATAAAATTACCATAAACTTACAGTTGTGATCTTTCAATTTTGTTCATCTGTGAGTATAATTGTGCTCTGTTTTGTGTGCATTGAATATGAATAAGTGGACCGATATGTTGGGAGGATAATGATTGTGAGACAAGATAAGACAGGTTGACTTTGACCTGACACTCACGATAAGATTATTATTGTCTCCATTGATTTTTCCAGGAGCTGCTCAAGTTTTTCATCTGAAAACCTATTTTCATAGTTGAAATTCACCCTGATGAAAGCGAAGTCAGTTGGATTGATGATGTAAATTTGATGTAAGCTCACCCTAACTACCTATATATTCGTCTGATGAAAAGAGTAACAGAACAGACAAAAGACACTATCGAGATAGTTCAATGTTCTGTTTCCAGTGAAGTCTTATAAGTACGCTCTGAGCAGAATGCTTAATAGCGAGTCAAGTGAATAAAACTAAGATTTATTCTCTTTCCCTAATTCTGCAGTATGTCCCCATGGGGCTTTATTTTTCTTAAAGTTAAAGCCAATAGAATCTCTTCTTTCGACTTCTCCCATTAGAGGTCACCACAGTGGATTCTGTCTCCAATCGATCCTGTGCATATTATCCTCTTTCGCACCAGCTGCCAATATATCTTCACCAATTCCATATATTATACATGTACCTTCTTTTCGGTCCCCCTTTCCTCATACTCTGATCGATGTTCTCTTCATGTCTCCTCTGAATACGACCAAATCACAACTTATTGGAAACCACATTACAGGATCTAATACTATCAGGAATACATTTTTTTTCTTCCAACTGTCTGAGCCTCAAGTAAAATGTGTTATATATGGTATTTGCATGAACATGCAGTATCATACTTACAAAATTGCAGGATTTAATAACAATATACAGAAAATCTGTTTTACACTGTACACATCATTATATAGATGAACCCCTGTTCTACTTATACTTATAGCCCAGACTCTTGTAGTTGAGTACCGTATTAATAAAAAAAGAGGATTTTACCTATCACTTACATACATGTATACAATAAATTGTGATTATTATAGTTATAACTTGAAATTATAACTAAGTGTAAGTGCAATTCATAACAATAAAGAAATTAGAGGTAACCAAAACAAAACAAAACCAAAAACAACCAAAGGCAATTGGAATGTTTAAAAATAGTTTTAATTTTTTTACCAAGTAGGTACAGGACACAACTGAACTGCCAAAAAGAAAAAAAAAAACAACATAACCCAGAAAAAAGAAAAAAAAAGAAAAAAAAAGGTGACATTGCAGGATAGCATGGCAATGAATTGAAAGCTGGGAATTCCTACGGCAAATACCTTGAGCCGCAGAAGGTGAATGAGATTCAAAATCAGTCATTGTCATAATAATATAATGATATATGCTTTAATTAAAAATTGTATTGTCGAAGATTTGATATTTGATAAAAGGTAAAATAAGAGTTTTGAGTGTTAGGATTAAAAGCCATGCAGGCCCAAAATTAACATGTAATATATTACGGTTATTACTAATATTTGTTATGATGGGGAGAGAGGGGAAAAGAAAAAGACAAGAAAAAAGAAAACAGAGGTCAAAACAGAATAAGCTACATGTCAGTTGACGGATAAACATCCTAGACTAGAACTAGAAACCAGCTTTGTTATTTAACCAGGGATGTGGTGGTGTGTAATGTCAAAATAGAGGGGTGTAGAAATTGTACATTTTCATTAAGGGCCAGTCGGTGCATTCCTGACAACGAAAGCAACAGTATGCCCAGTGATCAGTTCTAATTTTATATGATTATAGACTCATTTGTATGCATATCATGGTTTGTTCTCTATGTAGCCCTATTTTGCTCACTAGCGACAGTTCGAGCTTGCTGCAACATATGCGGGATTAGACCTAGGTTAGTCCATCCGAGGTAAAGTTTCATTCTGTGTCATTGGTTGGTAAACTTCTTTGACGGACTCAACTTACAATTACAAGTATGGTGGGGGCTAGTGGCCACCCGAGACACATAACACATGTCATGTCGTATAGTGTACATATATATTAACATTTTATGTGCAATAATTATTGTTGCTTAATTGCTTAAAAAAAGTGTTGGATGCTTCTGTAAAAATTAGGGTGACAAGTCAGCTTCTGCGAAAGTGCACTCTCAAGCTTGCTCCCATCCACTGTGCACTTAGATGGCATCAAGTGACGGCTGGAATTCCCCAGCCCTAATGTAAAGAGTAGAAAGAGCAAATCAAAATAAAACCTCGCAATTACAAAACGTAACAAAATAAAGACATTCACTGACAGCATTTATCAACTTGAGACTACCATATGGCTGAATAGTCGCACCTTAAAAATGGATTCAATTCATGTTTTCATTATCATTCTTGTTTTTAAATATTTTTTAAAATGAAAAACTGAGATTCAGGCAAATTCCTTTTTGAAACACTAGAGGACAAAGGTATGCAAGTGAAAGGATCAAAACTGAAAACATCATTTCAGAAGTTAAAAATAATAGAAACCCTCCCATGACATATTGATCCACTAAGAAATGAAAATCCACTACGTGTGTGGACACAAAATACAATGAGTATGTCCATTTTAACAGTTGATTAAACAATGTGGGTAAACAAATAAAAAAAGAAAACAATCTAATAGGATTTTGAAATACGAGTTAGTCTCAATATATATTTTCTTATGAAATAAAAAAGAAAGAGAGGGGTAGGAGGAGTGGCTTGTAAGACCAGTTCTTAATTTGGAACTAAAACTAAGAATATAAAGATATTCATAAGTGGGTTCATTAGTGGACCTGATTTGTTAAAACAAGGGTTTTGAGTGTACCAGTGTGGGATATATATGCACATCGCATATAGCATGGGTCCTGCTTCTTACTTTTATCAAAACAAAAAATCATTAATCAAATTGAACAGCATACCATGGAGTTGAATCCATCTTTTTGTGGGAAGGGCTACCAATTACGTAATTAAGATCAACAATCAAAACATTGGTTTCAGTCTCCTTGCATTAGAGCTCAATTCCGGCCACAACTCCTTATCCATTTGCCAATTTGTCTTTGTGGACCAAGCCTGTGTAAGATTTGATTGCCTCTGAAGCTAACAGCAATAGTGGCATCTTTCAGAAAAGTATATGTAAACTTTATGAATTATAGCACAAAAGAATTAGATCTGACACATTGAATCGAGACAATGTCAGAGCTCAGAGGAGTGCCACATGTTGAAATTTCTTGACCCCTTTGATGACAAAAGAGTGGGAGACCTGTCTGATACAGTGTGCATCTGTACTCCACCTCTACCACCACTATACAGTTGTACAATTACAATTAATTACAGTAGCCAACAGTTCCCTTGTGAACCACCATCCATTTTCAGTACTTTCTCTTTTTCAATTTTCACTGACCTGCACTTTTTACAACCCTGAGAACAGTGTGGATGAATGTCAATGAGGCTTTTGAAAATCATTAATTTTAACTTTCTTCAAAAAATTTAAGAAAACCTTAAGAACCAAAGCTCAGACCCATGGTGTTGACTTTAAATTGGCTCCACTGTTATACTTCAGATGGGATGAAGTTTGCGAAGATTGTAATGAGGTAAATGAAAAATATAGTGGATTGACCTGAGTAAAGAAAAACTTTGAATATCAGTGAGCGCTAATTTCCAGTCCATTAAAAAAACAACAAACAAAAACAAAACAAAACAAACCCACACATGAAAATGAAGGATGCTTCTGCTCAACCCATAAAAGAACATTTTAACTCAATTTGATAACAATTGTTTTTAGTTTTGCTGAAAATGATTAAATATAGTTAAATAGTTTCAATAATGAATAGTCTAAATCACAGGTCTGTCAATTGGCATTTTAGGGTTTTGTAAAACTGCTCTTCATTTGGGATGGGAGAGGAGGTGGGGGTTAAAAGCTAAAATAAGCCCTTGAAGCATGACATACCTTTCAAAGTCAATTTTAAATTAGAAAGATTAAAAAAAATAATAATACAAAAAAAAACAACAAAAAAAAAAACAACCTAAAACAGACATCACATTCATGAAATAAATATCAAGCATGCTTAGAAGAATTAATAGCTGTCTTAATAATATTGACATAATTTATCATTCATCAGACATATTGGCAAATTTAGCCATGGAACTGTAAATAGCATGATAGTCTGCAGGGGAACAATGACTTTGTCAAAGAATTCTTTTTGGGTTTTTTTAAACCACTTTCAGTTTAAATAGCAATGGTAATGGGTGCTCACTTAAAAAAAAAAGAGAGAAAGAGAGAGAGAGAGAGAGAGAGAGAGAGAGAGAGAGAGAGAGAGAGAGAGAGAGAGAGAG
>JBCJKE010124527.1:0-10856 GCA_039654525.1 Melibe bucephala
TTTCCAAACCTTCGCATTTGTTGGATATTTTATCATTTTAGTTCATCTTTATTTACTTTCTTTAGCACTAAATTTTGATGAAAAAAACCAACCCCCCCCCCCCCCCCCCCCCTCCAAAAAAACAAAACAAAAACCCAACAAAAAACAACTTCTGGTCTTCCTATTTATGGATCCAGACCATCCTTCAATATTTTTTCAATAGATCAGAAGTAACTTTCTAACTATCTGGTCCCAGTGTTCTATCTTTTAGCTGCATAGCAGTAGCAAATGAGTTATTTTCATTTTATGGGTATTTGCTATTCTTATTCGCTTCCTTATTTCAAGTGCAAAAGGGCCATCATCTGTCAGATACTGTCATCAATGAATTAACTTAATCTTTATGTCATTGACATTAAATTTAATGTCTTTGTATGACTTAACATTTTTTGATTTGCCAACAATCATAGACTTAGTCTTTTCGGATTCCTTTTGAGTCTTGGCTTATTTCCATAAACTTTATTCAGTTTTTTCTATATACTTCATACTCATTCTCTGCCCATAATGCAGTATCATCAGCATATCTTATGTTATTTATTTCAAATCCACCATACACCCTTCTTTGATAACATACAATAATTAATAAATCTAATAAAATATGATTAAAAATAGAAAGGAGTGAACCAGAAGAGAAAGAAACAAAATTAAGAATTTTATAAACCACAGCACCTGCCATCTCAAGGAGAATTTGTACTGTTTTTATTCCCATTTATGTTGCGGTATGGTTTCACACCAGATTTCGTTTCGTGCCAAGAAGAAAAATGTGATTGTAAAAAGATGAAAACTTAAAATTCCCAAATGAGAGAGACAGGAAATAAGAAGGATTTTTGTTTGAGACTAGTTTTGTGTTTCATTGTTTAAATATACCTGAGACACTTGAATGGTAACCACCTAAGGCATTAAAAAAGCAAACAAATCTCAATACCTGTAAATCATACACTTCTTAAGGGCAAAGTCATATCTCTGTGATCCTGATCCTTTCTGTATAACTATATATTTCCTACAGATTCATCTTTTCACTTTCGTTATTTTAATGAAACTTCAGTAAAGAGTAGACAACATTCAAGATTTACATGTCTAATAATACTAATATAGTTCTATCTTGATGACAATTGGAGGTAAAAAGGAAAAGATGTTTAAAGATTTATGTGACAAAAGGCAGTTTATGATATGATATAATTTTCAAAATTAGATCATGTTTTAGAAATTATGAAGACATGTGATTCTCACAAAATATTTAAGTAACAAATGTTAGTTGTTTTTTTTTATAAGATTCCATACCTTGAGAATTCTGACATTAAGAAATTATAAAGACAAATAAAGTAATATTTCATATCCAATTTTAACATGGTATGAAAAGACAATGCTATTTCTTAATTCTTTAGATAGTTGATCATGTGCTTTTAAATAATTATGATTCGTAGATGACTTGATCAGGAATGAAACCAACTACTTGCTAATCTATATGTAATATCAATAAACTAAAGCACACAGGAAAGGATGGATGAATTGATACAGAACACTCATGGAAAAGACAATTCAACGCAGGTGGATTACATGATATTGTCATCTAAATACATAATACATACGTTTTTTGCTGCTGGGCTTGGCAGAACCACGGACACTTGCAGAGCCAGTAGCTGGTGTGAGATTGAAAGGAGAAAGAAACTAGCTAATGATTGACCTTTTGTGTTTACTTTTGTGGACCACATTATGAATGACTTAGAATGAAGTATGACTTTCGGGAACATGTTACATTGTATGCTTTTTGAAAATGTTAAAAAAGCTACCTATGGGATGAAACACATTATACCAAACAATTGTTGAAGAATAAAATTATGCTTTATATTTTCAATTAATCAGCAGATGCTTGTTCTTAGCATTGGAAATACTTATTTATATAAAAATAAAAGTATAGACAAATGGAAGACTCTGTTTTTATGTCAGGAAAAACAAATGACAATTTTATATTTTAAAAAGTAATTCACTGCATCTCAGATTCAACCTTCTCGAAGAAAAGTTGAAAAAAACTGACATCATAAAGTTAAAAACACTTCCTGAAAAATGTTAAAAAGATTATTTTCACAAAGATTATTGTAACAAAAAATTGACACACTAGTTAAAAGGGATTCACTTCATTTGGTTTGCAAATAAATACTGAGAGCTATCTTCTACTACAGCATTCATCATTCATAGCTCTCTACAAAATACAATAAAAAAGAAATGAGTTTTACACGCAAACAAAAATATATGGGGTTGAGGTAAAAGAAAAAAAATTCAGAATGCAAAAGAATCAACAAATAATCTGTATTTTACGAAAAATCCACATAACAAAGGTGAGTCAACTGACAGGTCCGCAGAACAAATTTTCAAATGACTTTGAATTTCTTTCCTGATGGTTTTTTTTTAAAGGTCAAATGAAACAAGTGACACTGCTAAAAATACCCTATGAATATGAGACAAAAGATACATCTCAAATATGAATCAAAACTGTAGACAGGAAAACTAACTCTTAAAAAAATTGTTCCAAATATTTCTACAATTTTATGACAATCTACCAGTCATTAACATTAAAAGCAAATAGAAAATATAAACAGCATGAGGGAAAAAAAAATGAAGAAATTATAATCTGTCATGCTGAGCAGCATGTGTTTTTCAATTTAGCTGTCTTAATTTCAAACACCTTCAAAAAAAAAATGCTTATTTTTTGTTAATGTTGTAGAAGTATTATCACCTTTAGACAAGGAGTCAGACAAAAAATAAAAGAGAATGTCAACAAAATTTCATTGATTTTTTTCAAATCAAATTTTAATGACATTTTAAGATTTAATAAATGTTACAGTCATGCATCACTCAAGTTCAATGTTGAAAAACAGCTACTAGTTGATAACATTGCAGGAAAACATAAGTTCTAGCCATTACAGTAAAATAGTAATGTCTTGCAAAGGGATGCATTTGCACTAGAATGTCATTTCAGTCTTTCATGCCATAGCTTAAGATATCTGAAATTGAATTATATGATCGAAACAAACTGAAATATATTCTGGGTGAACCTAAAATAAAAAAAAGAGAAGAAGAAACATAACTCTTCGGCGGCAGTTTATACAATGTATTTTCCAAAGAATGATTGAAATTTAAGCTTCCTTTAAGATAAAAAATGAACAAATAAATCAGTTCACAAATTCTGGGCAAAGAATAATAGGACTCATGTATATGGTGAAATAAGAGAGTAATTCTCATTCATTGAGGCTAGTCAAAATGAAATCATATTCCCACTTAAGGCTCCAAGACAGCTTTGCATTCAGAGCTAAACACAATCCAAGAATTAGATCATAAGTCTGTCTAAGAGAAATCCTTTGAAGATGTATCTGATCCTAGATAACTTTTTTTTGGTTCACCCAAAATATCAGGTAGTTAAAAAAAACAAAAAACGGCCAGAACTTTTAAAACTCATAAATTCAAATAATTTTTATTTGAAATGTAGTGTGGAATGTAACATCTTTATCACCTTATGAGTATTTTCTGGAAAAAAAAATGAACATATTGTTGCCCTGGTCTTGAAATTATGCCAATTTATGAATGAAATTGAGCGCAGTACGGAGAGAAGTATCAGCATCTAGAAAAATCAATTTGCAAAACAATGAATGATTATCATAATGTTCAGCTTGTCACAAAACTTGAAGAAAACCACAATTCATGGTGTAATATAGGAATAAACCCTGGTTAACTATGAGATTTTTTTCAAATTGACTGTTCAAAATGAGCAACGGTATTATCTGTTAAGTTTCATTGACTTTCTGCCACCCTATAATTGATGAATAATGAGGAAAATTAGAAGATGCAACGTGGAGATTAATTCCACATAAACATTTTATATTGAATTGTTCAAAGGAATCCTGCACTGTAATTTATTTGCATAATCCACTTAACATAAATGAACATGTCTTTAAGACTAGAACATCAGTCATGTTTCATTTTTTTCAAAATATACTAATAAGATGACAAAGATGTTATATTCTAAAAACATTTCAACCAAAAATTTTATTTCAAATAATGAACCTTAAAAGCCTCGACCATTTTATTTCAGCCACCTGGTATGCTGACAGACTAAAAAGATCATGCTGAGGGCAATTGTATACATTCATACAATCGAAAAGGAAGAAATTTTAAAAGGTCATTTTGCTGAAAAGACTTTAAATGACCATAACATAAAAATGGCAAACTAAATTGGCATTTTGAAAAAGGAAATCAATTCTTGAAAGAAAAGGAACATTCTTGTAATTTCTTTGTAATCTCTCTGATAAAGAGGACTAGAAGGACAATCGAGTTGAAAAAAAAATCATAGATGATTAAAGTTGAAAATTACTTGTATTTATGTTTGAGTTTTTTTTTGTTGTTTTTTTGTTTGTTTTTTGGTGAATTCAAAAAAGGTAACAATAATGAAACCCTCATATCATATTAATGCAAATATCTCATGAAGACATCTAACTTTTGAAATTCAGAGAAACTTTGTTTAAATATTTTTTTAAACATCTACTGGTCTGTGATATTGTTTCAATACCTGAAGCCTCAATGATAATAAGAAAAATCATGTCCACAATGCTTAAAATTTTATCTTACAACAGTGGAAGGATTTTCTATAATAAAGAAATAATTAATCATATAACTGAAAACAGCAAAAGCATCTGGCCTGGAAAACTAAAACCACCTAGTAAACATAACATTAACCAGTTAATCTTAGTAAAGGTAAATTTGGAATATTAATTGAACAGAGGGAATGACACTCAGAAATGTAAAAAGGAATGAAGCAAAGAACAAAGACAGAACTGCTGAAAAAAACGTTTCTCTGGAGAAAACAAGGAAAGAACCTTTCAGCTCATAGGTTTTTTCCTCAGATGGAAATCTTGAATCTGTCAAGCAAGAAAATGCAGTTAATAATGGTAAGGAAGCTCTGTTTAATAATACCTTAAATCATTTACAATCATATTAAGATGTGGAAAAAAAAAAGCCATCACCAATGAGATAAAAAAAATATAAATCACATAAACACACACAAAAACACACATACACACACACAGACACACAAATAACCCACTTACAAGCAAATATTAGGCAAAACTGACAATACTCTCATCCCCCCTCTACCACCACCACTGGAAAACAACCTACAAATAAAAAACCACCACCAACAAAAAAAACCCAACCCCAAAACAAACAAAAACAAAACACAAAAAAAAAAAACAAAAGAAAAAGTTGAAGAGTTGCATGTGAATTCAAATGACACCTCTCTGAGTCACTAAATATTTTGAGGCAAACAAAGGAAATTGCTCTTAGGATTAGACGTTCCTATTTTAAACTGCCAATATACTCTCATCATTGAATGTTACGATGACTGACATAAGGGAGAGAAAAAAAACACCTAACACCTCCTCCTCAACCCATCTTACAAAAACAACAGCTCAAAAACAAAGTAAAACCAGTGACAACATTAATGCAACCACCCCCACCTCCAAAAATAAAACAACAACAACAACAACAACAAAAACAAAATTAAATGAAAAACAAAAACAGAATAATAAAACACAAGATGACAAAAGAACAGGACCACTCGACTCAAACAATACAAAACACACAATCCCAATCTCGTGAAAAAAAAAGAAAAAAAAAAAAAAGAAAAGAAACTCAAAGACAGTAAACATGAGGGAGAGAAAAAAAACAACAACTCTAAAACCTCCACCTCTACCCACCATAAAAGACAACAACACAAAAACAAAATAACAAATGCCACAACAATAAAGCAACCACCACCACCTCCCAAAACTAAACTTAACAAAACAACAAAAAAAGATGATGAACAAAAACAGACTGATAAACAACAATAAAACATGATGAAAAAACAGCACCACTCCTCTAACAATACAAAACACAAAATCCCAATGTTGTGTCAAAAAAAAAAAAAAAAAAAAAGAAAAGAAGAGGAAAAAAAAACCCAAAAACAATAATAATAAAAAACAACAAAACAAAACAATAGCAACAGGGCAAAAAAGCAAAACGAAAAGAATATAAAAAACCAACTGAAAGGAAACAAAACAAAACACAACAGAGCAACCCTGTCCTTATAAAACAAGGATAAACAAATAATGATACAAATTCAGAAAAACACATCAAAAATCAAAAACAAAACACAACAAAGCAGCCCTGCACTCACAATACATGAACAATACAAAATAAGGAAAACACACCAAAATAAAAAAAAAAACCCAATCCTAACCAAATAAAACAAACAAAACCAAACAAAAGTGCTCACTAACCACTTAAAAAAAAAACCCAAACTTCCCCCTTACTTCCCCCTTCTGCCCTCCAAAAACAAAAACAAAACAAAAAACAAACCAAAAACAAAAACAAAAAAATAAACACCCCCCCAAACCCCCCCCCCCCCCCCCCCCAAAAAAAAAACAACAACAAAACAAACAAAAAACAAACACCCCATAAAAACCACAACAAAACAAAACAAAATAGCTGAAGGACAAAATGTTCATCAACATGCTTCAATAGCAAACCACTTGCTCAATGCCATTTAAAAAATCAACCCCAACAAAAGCAAAAACAAAAAGTCGATATATATGTATGAATATAAAAAGACAAATGACAAAACATGATATTACAATTCAAAAGCAAAAGAAAAGCAAGAGAAGGAAGCTGTGCCTTTGGTCACACAAGATAACTATTGTGTTCATCATGTAAGGAGTTCATAAGCCAAATCGTTATTCAGCTCTGAGTGGTTCAATGAATGAAGACAAAGACAGAAAAACATAAACAGTAGCCTATCCTCATTCATTCAAAAGAAAAGCAAGAGAAGAAAGCTGTGCCTTTGATCACACCAGATAACTATTGTGTTCATCATGTAAGAAGTTCATTCAATAAGCCAAATCGTTATTCAGCTGCTAGTGGTTCAATAAATAAAGACAAAGAAAGACAGAAAAACATGAACAGTAACCCATCCTCAGGTTAAATTGCAGGTCTATAAAACACATCTAAAATAAAATTTGTTTCATGACCACAACTGAAATATAATACTAAAGGCATAATGATTAATCCAGTTTGTTTTTTTTAAACATCTACTGGTCTGTGATATTGTTTCAATACCTGAAGCCACAGATTGCTGGGTTCCTAAAGATGTAAAAACAGTTTTTCAGTATTTGATGCCTATATTAAACTTTATCATTGTATCAGTAATATCCATGAGCCCTTCTCATTTGCATACCATTGAACAGTTATTTTGACCAGTTATTTCTACAGTTCAAATTTTCCTTTAACATATCTCTAGTCTCAATCACATCTGATCATGTAAATAAAAGATGAATCACTTTTCCATATTGAGAATTTTGGAGAACAGCAATCTCCCTCCATGTACACAATATGCTATAATATACACAAGTCAGTCATAAAATGTCCCAGTATTGTAAAATTAACAAGTTTAAGCTTTAAATCCCACAAAAATTTGATTATTTTGATTACACATTACCAAACAGACCTATCAATTTATTAAAATCTAAGTTTTTTTCTTTTGTTCCTCAAAACTTGAATTTACAACAACAAACATGCAATGATTCTAATTGTTCAAGAAATGAAACATTGTTTTTTCCAAAACCATGCAAGTTAAGACCATGCAAATAGTAATGAATATCTTTCTTAATCATAATCAATCATTTTTGATGATGATACCAACTAGGAAAATAAAGCTAGTGTTTGACTTAATAATTAGAACCATTTTCCCCAGTTGGTTAAGCCAAACTATATTACCTTCAGTGTGAAGACCTAGTCAGAAAATAAAAGAGCACAGTGGAGAATAAAATATCAACCATATGGACAAGGTCACCTATTAATACAATATGGCCAACGTTTGCTTCGCAGAAGCAAGAGTGGGAGACAACAATTGGCAGGAAAACAAGAACAAAATTAGATTAAGGAAAATTATTCATTCAAGATCAGGTGTGTGATTTGCTATTGTATTTATAACATCTTGAATCTCTATTGTGTTGTTCATTGACAGTCATGAAATTTATACAGTGTTGTGTCTTTCTTTTTAAATAATTTCCAATCTTTTCACTGGCTCTCAAGAGTGTCCTGATCAGCACTTTAATTACTAATTAATTAATTAGCCACCAATCCAGTTTAAATTAGTTCATTTCTTTGCATATTATGTTCAGGTAATGCATTTATCATTCTGAAAACAACAATCTTGTCTTTTTTTATTTATCGTGTCAGCCTTGAACCTATCTTAAGAGAGTGCAGACTCTTTCTTTTGAATAATGTTCATTCTCATTATTTTTTTTTTTTTTAATCTAGACATTGTTAAAATTCATGGGTTTTCATAAACATACAATGTTGGCAGGAAGACGGGCATGATCATATGGAAAATATCTTGGCAAGGCATCCTGGAGAAAAATCAGCGGGGAAAAAAAAACAAAACAAAAAACAAAAAACAAACAAAAAATCCCCCAACAAAATCCCTTCAAAAACCAACGAAAAAACCCCAAACAACAACAAAAATCAACAACAACAAAAAAACCCCCCTTAAAAACAACAACAAAACAAAACAAAACTAAAACAAACCCCTACAAAACCCCCTATTAAAAACCAGTGATGGAAGAAAATAAAAGAAACAAAACAAACGTATGACAAGAGGCTTTGGACATGGTAAGAGGAAAGTACCTCCACACAACTTACCAGGGCGACTTCCCAATGGAATGGCCAATATGTTAGGATTTGTAGCATCATATGTGAAAGACCTCCAAGCAAATGCTACATCAGGATTGATGATTTCTTTAATAGATTTACGTAACATTTGGTAGAGTGCCTCGTTGAAAATCTGAGTTAAAAAAAAAAGAAAGACATAATTTTTAAAGAACGATTCTTCGGAGTAAAATAGTTAATGAATTTTGCCCCTCTACTTCTTCACATCAGCATTTCAAATACTTGAATTGATTTCATGAAATTAAAAGTGATCATCCCTTCGTCCTTTAGAAAATCATTTCACATTTTACAAAGTATCAAAATAAAACAAAAGCACCCATAAAAATTAATTTACATATTTCTCTAAATAGACTTTTACATTTAAAACAAATTAAAGGATACTAAAGGATACTACTAAAAACTAAAAACAAAAACCCAACTTTGACAGAGCATAAAAATTGCATAAAAAGAAAAAAAAAAGAAAGAAAAAAAGATTAATGATTAAAAGGCTGGTATCATTACCTGGAAATGGTGTGTTTTGGACATCTGCTTGTTGTTCAGGTATGGACAATGACTGGCAACCAGGTCGGCCCAGACTTTTTCAAAATTGTCTGGATCTGGAAATGCAGCTATAGCCTTGCAAAGGTTGGTAATGATGAGGGACGCATTCTCACAGAATCTACAACTCTCCTGTGAAAGCCAAGATATGAGCAAATATAAGGCTTAAAAATGACTAAGAATTGTATAAGTATTGTGAAGATTTAACTGATTTTCTCTTAGTCGAATTCTCTCACATGCCTGCCTCGTTCCAAAACCATCATGTTTTAGCCGTCCCTCCAACCGCACCCCACATCTCCTACTCCCTTCTTCCTCCTCCTTTTCCTGCTCCTTCTTGTCTTGATTTACATGATCTGACAATTTCTAGTGAAGTCAACCACTTGAATGTTTTTTATTTACGAGTTTAAGTGCCTTTTAGGGACCTCTATCTGTGGGCATTCTTGAGACATGTCCACATCACTCCGGCTTTACTTGTCTGAGGGGCATTTTGATATTTTTCAGTTGGAACCTCAATTGGAGGGTGTACACAGTTGCAGGTGGGGTTTTTGACATCCACCTCAATATTTTTTTGCATCGGTGCAACAGAGGCACTGGTCAATGTCTGTATTTGCTGTCCATATTTTTGACATGTAACAGAAAAATGCTCCAGACACATGTTTTGTAGATTATGCCTCCCATAAATTCAAGAGGCAAATGATTCTAGTTATCATGACCATTTATACTCTAATTACCTTTTAAGCAACATATACCTATCTTTTTTTTTTCTGTTTCATGCTCTTTATAGAATTTATAGAATAAAAAACAAAAATTCATCTATTTGTTCAATGGTCTAAAGGAATTGACAGATGGAGATGAATGATACAAAATAATAAATATCAGTCAACCAGATCTATGCACTTCAACTATCCCTTTGGACGTTGCATTAAGCAAGAAAAAAAAAAAGATAAAGATAAAATCTTGACAGGAGCAAAAGAATTTCATGCAGCACAGCCAGTTCAATGTTGAGTAACCATCATCAATACATTGAAAGCTTGAAAATGTTTTATCCATGTTTCGTGGATGGGACAGGCATGGTTTACAACAGAGATATCTCAATGTTTGCATCTCTACCCAAGGTCAATGATATTCTTAAAGGCTTGTCGAGTAAAATTCTTACACGGGTCAGCTGTGGCATAACAGTATCTTCATCCCCAAAAACGAAGTTGACCGTGGAGCACATGTGTACATGATGGCCTAAAGGGGAGGTCATCATGAAGCGCAGGACGTGTCGTCTGGGAAAGATAAATAGGGTTCAAATAAAGAGTCTCTTTGATTCAACAGTTATTTTGATGTTAAAAGGAAAAAAAATGTCAAAAAGGTTGGAAATGCTGTTCATCAGACAATGCAAATGAGAACAATATTATTTTCAATTCAAAACTTCTTTCAACCACAAACATGGAAGAAAGGAAGCACAACTCCCCCCACTCACTCACAACTCCCCCTCTCTCACTCACTCCTCCTTCTGATAAAAAAACGCTAACCTAACT
>JBCJKE010124749.1:0-10854 GCA_039654525.1 Melibe bucephala
TGTTAGTGTTACTACTGTAACTGTTACTTGTTACTACTGTTAGTGTTACTACTGTAACTGTTACTTGTTACTACTGTGACTGTTACTACTGTTAGTGTTACTACTGTAACTGTTACTTGTTACTACTGTTAGTGTTACTACTGTAACTGTTACTACTGTTAGTGTTACTACTGTAACTGTTACTACTGTTAGTGTTACTAATGTAACTGTTACTGTTACTACTGTTAGTGTAACTACTGTAACTTACTACTGTTAGTGTGTTAGTGTAACTACTGTAACTGTTACTACTGTTAGTGTGTTAGTGTTACTACTGCTAGTGTTACTACTGTAACTGTTACTACTGTTACTGTTACAACTGTAACTGTTACTACTGTTAGTGTTACTACTGTAACTGTTACTACTGTCTTGAGATTAAGATGACCTATCACCTTTAGCTATAAAATCAATATTGTCTGCTGGGAATTGCAGAGTTACCCGAACTGAGTGGGCTAAAATTTAACTAAATTTAAAAATCATTTAAAAAAAAATGATGGTTCACATCATCTGCTTTACTTGGAAATATGCTTACTATAAACATGAGAAAAGAATGTAGGGAATCCTCATTTTATTCACAGAGAATATTGAAATGTACAGCCCATCGAAAAGCCCACAAAGCATAATGACTTTAATGTTGTCATTTTAAGATGTGTTTATTCAGTATATATTCAAAATCCTGTATCTTCATGATTTATTGATGTACTGGTACAAAATCCTGTATCTTCATGATTTATTGATGTACTGGTACTGGTAACTTGATACATGCCATACATACTGCACGCTTACTCTTTAGTTGAATTGTAAATAATGCCAGACCCGTGTCAATGTCTACATTAATCCAATCCGATTACGACATAAAAATTTAACCCTCAAAAAATTAGGTGCATGAAAAGAAGTGTCTTTGGGAGGAACACAAAACATAGAACAAGTTTGATCCATTTATTGCATCCAAACAACAAGATCAAGGTCATGATAACAGACCTACAGGATGTATTGGACAGTCCAATAACGTCCAGAGTACCCGGTACAACAACTGTATCTTCCACACAGTACAGCGCTGCCTGTTAATTACTGAGGTTAATTTATTTATTCAACGAATCTCCAATGCTTGTTTACCCCTTTGAACATTCAGTGCACATAGACATTGACCGTACTAATTTTCTTACCATAAATTTGAGATTCATTGTACTTGTACTATTTCATAACCACAGCAAGTAAAAAAGACAGAACAAGAGAATCATTCAAATAATCATAAATTTATTGCTACAAAAATATGGAACAAAGAGATAATATGTTGGACATACTTCCTACAAGATGAAACATTCTATCAACCTGTCAATATATTATTATTATAGTAACATGAAACTTGGCCAAACAGTCACCATCTAGGACATGCCTCCTCGACGTAGCATTTAAATTTAAATGCCTTACTAACATTTTGCTACACCACAGGGACTCAACATCTTATTGATATCTGCCCCTGTCTGTCTGCCTGCCTGCCCACCTCCTTCTCTGTCTACCTGTCTCCATCCGCTCTGTTCTGTCTGTCTTGTCTTTCACACACACGCACACAACAATACACAACATCCTGGCAAAGTGTCATTATGTTTCACTTAAATGCATTTAATTACGATTATATATTTTACACAAAGAGTTGTGAATAGTATTGATATTATGGGACATGGAGGAAATTAAAAACTGCTTATTCCATTTATTCAGCATCTCCCAAATTGATCATCAGTCAGAGAAACAAAAGATATAAATGTTATAAATCTAATTCTTGAGAGGTTTTCCTGAAATCATGATCATAATGGGACAAATGAATGTGTCACATGAATACAGAAATATGAGTTGTTGTTTTTTTTAGATGGCTTGGAGATAGCATACAGTGGAATCCATTTAAGATACATTTTCAATTAAAGTTATAAAGTAATATTGACTTTCTTTCGGTCTCAATGTCATTTCTTTCTTTGGTGTCCATAAACATAAACATCTTAGCAAAAACCTACAAAGAAAAAAACAAAACTCAAATAATTTTATGACTTTGAAGCAAAAAGATTACACACATGTATTTTACAATTTACCACCCTTGATAGTAAATGCAAGTGTGGCCACAAATGTGCACACCAAATTAAGTGTAGGCTACATGTGTGAAAGAGACAACTACATTGAGGCACATGAAGTAGTGATTAACTTAAATTCCTTCTCATTCTTTTAAAATGAAGCTCGGTTAAAATTAACCGATTTATCTTCACCCTAACTGATCTCAAGTAGATTGCACCGTATATCACTCTCCTTGTTACGGACTATTTCGCTGCTTGAAAGATACATGGATTGTTTGTCTAAAATTCTACTCCACCACAAGTGCTGAACTCTACTTTCATATAGACAAAGAAGATATGTATAGTGCACAAAATATCTGAAAAGCATAAGAATTAACAGTAGTGAGAGTAGTATGAGAAAAGGGAAGTAAAGGGCATCAATGATCCAACCATCCATATATGATGGATAAAATTATATAAAATAGATTAAGGGAGGCAGACACGGCTCTCAACAACTATGGAAGTGATCATGTCTATTACTTCCTTCTAACAAGAGACAATAATTTATATTTACACAAAACCATGACACCGTGGATGAAATGAGCAGGTCCTATTTACAAAGGGTAAGGATATTATATAATATTTACATGAGTACAACATGTATGACTGACAGTATAGATGTAGATGACAACTCAACTATGAAAATATATCTGTACAAGTTTGTCTCTTCCTACTACAAACGTCTCAAACAAGCTCCACAAATGCTTTTCACTGGGAATATTGACACAATCATATTCATCAACACAAAATGGCCAGAGGATTTGAAGGAAGGACACTTCAGTGAACTGTATGAAGTTTTCTGTATGTATATATGTAGGCCTAAGATGATCTGCCTGAGGTTAGATAGCTATAAGATAAGAAAGCGTTGCTCTGAACGATAGGACGGAACAGTATGAAAAAAACAAAATAAAAAATATTGTACATATGGTTATTTATGGTATTATTAAGAATCTGAGGTCGTCTTTGAGAGATGACTTACCAAAAATAAAAAACAACCACCCCCCCATTCCCCCCATCATGGCATATGGCTCTCACATTGTAGAATAAATTCTAGACAAGGACAGGAGCGTCCTGACGTTTTCTCTTTGATCAACATTCCACAGATTACAGCTAAGCAGTAAGAAAGGTGGGGAGTGACTAGCCAAAGTCAAAACATTCAAAAACTAAACTGCTTCAGGAATGCATCAATCCCTTGAAACATTGACAAAAACACTAACAATTTTTGTTGTGTTGCTGTTTTGTTCTTACCAATATGTATTGAAAACTCTGTAAGATTTAATAATTTGATTTGCTATTTTTCAATCATTATATGCATCTGAATGTCAAGTTTCAGCGATATACATCAACGTGTTGATAATATTACAACTGCTTGGGGAATATTTATTTTTAGGCCACTCAATGATTTTGAAAATTATTACAAAGGAAACACCAAATACGATGTCTAATCTCATTCATGCCAAACTAAAGGCTGGATTTGGAGTCTCTTATTCTTATACAGCATATGTTATTCAAGTGACATCATACAGAAACTGAGAGTCTCTTTCCATTCATAGAAACGATGATAGCTTCATGGTCAGTGACCTACTTAAAAGGCTGTAAACCACATACAAGATGTAACCAACCGGATATAATACATCAGTGTAACTTGACAGTCAAGATGTCTGGACAAAAAATTACATCATTTCCTATGCACAAAAAGATTTACATTATTTTACAACTCAAACCAAAGACTGTTTTTGTCTCAGCCGTGATGACTGTCTTGTCCCTGGCTTGTTGCGGTTTTCCGTCTATATGCATGGAATAAAAGAATAATGAGTAATATCTCATTAGAGCAGCTGGGTAGAGAGATGCATGTTTAAACATTGTGCTGATTTATTTAAATGTTTTCCCTAGATACAACCAAGATAAGAATACGAGGCTGTCAAATTTAAAATACAAATTAACCGTCAGTCACCTTGATCAGACTATAACGGACAGGACCTGGTGACATCTCATCAAGAAGAAATTGTAATCCCTTCCAAGTTACAATATTATAAATTAAATGATTTAGAGAGATGTCAATATCTATAATTATAATCCAAAATATTGTCACGAGCTATTTACTTTGACTGTGTGGAGGATATTAGATGCCTTCATAGTCTATATGAATCCCAGACCAAATGTGCGTCGAGAACACTTTCCGCCAGCCATAATGGATTTTATATTATCAGAATGTTACAAAGTCATAAGACATTGAGTCCCCTGATTAGGTTGTTTTCACAGATCTGGCTTGATATTCTCTCACACTAAGCATACTTAGTAGCAATACTTAGTTGTCAGAGCATGAAAAATGTCAACACTGGATTTCATTTCCTGGCTTTATAAATATTTTGTCTGATTTGCTCTGAAGGTATACAATTAATAAATGACTTAATCCAGGTGAAGATCGAACAAAGCTGTCATGCTGATTACAGCAGAGGTTGTTTTTTTTTTTAAATCCCTGAGTAAGGTTGAAAGCCGGCACCCAGTCGGTATCCAGCCTTGTCAGTATAATGTGAGCCAGAAATAAAATATGGATATTTCTAGACATTGAAGAAAATGATACCAATGATACCAAAGCAAAAGAAAAACGATAAAAGACAAAAGAAAGGAGTATCCATATCCATCAATCATCACAAAACACTGATGGTATTATTACAAAACCACAACAACAAAATAAATCCATAGCAATGTAAACTGTAAGAAAAAAAGAAAAAAAGAAAATCAACTTTCACTATTAAAGAAAAACAAACAAACAAACAACAAATAATAACAACCCCCCCCCCCCCCCCCCACACACACACACACACAACAACAACAAAAACCCAACAAACTAAAGACAATAACACCCACAAACACCAATAAACTTAAGACATTTCTCTGCACCAAAAGAAAAAAGAAAGAAAAAGAAAAAAGAGATAAAGAAATCACATACCACACTGTCGTAGGGCTGTATTTCAAAAGGTGGCTGTACTTTGCTTGTCTTTCGATCTTGACCCTTTTTAGCTAAAGAGGATAAATCCAAAGTTACAATGATTCAATTCTTTTTAGCTAAAGAGGATAAATCCAAAGTTACAATTATTCAATTCTTTTTGGCTAAAGAGGATAAATCCAAAGTTACAATGATTCAATTACAAGCATAAATGAATTTGTGTGAGAAATCTTAAAGTGATCTTCCAACTTTTTAATTTTGCTTTACGGCATCTTCAAAGTTTCAGCAGATCCTCTTTGCTCTTAGTTAATAAAACATGAGTTTTTACTTACCAATAAAAGTATACTTTAGTAACACACTATGATAGAAATCATTGTTTTACCAGCAGAACTGCCAACCCCAAACCATAAAAAAGAGTACGATACAATTTTGGAAAAAAGTATGAAATCTGAATTACTTCTAGTGTATCTAGTAACAAAAAAACAGCAGAATAATTATCATCCTCTTTTTGCATGAATGAGAATGAAATTGTTACTGCTTGGCAGTGGCTCAATAAACATTGCTCTAAACCAATCTCAAAGAATGTCTACAACTGCATGTAGGATGTTTCAATAAGAAGTTCAATATAAAAATAAAAATAAAAAAACTTAATCATATTAGTATCTTCCCCAGACCCAGTAGGTTTCATACAAGGTGTCGATGAAGAAGATGAGCCAGAGGCCTTCTCTGCCCAGACATCTCTTTGAGTGCTCAAATGTTTTTTAATGTCGTATCTAGCTTGAATTTTAAAATGTGATCTCCATGTCTCACAGAAAGCTACATCTTTGTCAAACTTCATCACTCCCTTAGACAACCATCTATAGATCTAGTCATCACTCCATGCCTGTCTAATTGTATTTCACTTTTCTTCCCTGTTCTTTTTTGTTGTGGCTCTATTTTCACTAAACAGGCCAAACTCAAATCATTTTCATAATCGATCACAGCCCCAGAAAGAAAGAAAGAGAATTTAAACCAAAACTTGAGTTTGCTAAAGCTAAGCGCAAAGATTGGAGAGTTCTAATTTAAATAAGACACGACACGACGTAAACGTATATCTGAGGGTAGAAATTTTTTAGACCGTTTGAATGTCCGACTCGATATCTGAACTAAAAAAAAGTGTACAATTGCATACTAAAACTGTAGGGCATACAAAAGGTCAAAAAGTCATAAAATATACTTTTTTGGCATATGGTTGGCAGCTCTATAATAGGATTAAAACTTTTTGGAAATGCACACAAATTCATACACCAGACAAGCTGACTAATTTAACTTTGCTTACCTGAACGAGTCAAAGGAGAAAATCCAGCCAGAATGTCCTTGGCCATGCCAGTAATTCGGTTTGAGGAGAGGTTCTTGGTATTTCTCAGGGGACACTTTTCCTGGTCTGATAAAACTTCTTCTTTTTCCTGGAAAGCAAAGGAAGCAAAGAAAACCTGAATTAGTGAATAGAGTAAACCTACTTTAATTTATCAAATCCAATTATCCATCTTTTGAATTAAATTTCAGAGCTGAACAGGATATTTACACCAATGAATATTGTGGGGGGTGAGGAAGGGAGTGAATGAGTGTTTGTATGAGCCGGAGAGAAAAGAGGTCCGACGGTATTATGGGTTTAATGATCTATGTAGGATTTGATACACAACTCATCTGTGTTGTTTATGTGTATGAGTTCAATATCTAAACACTAATTTCAAAATGAAATTTACTTTGAACAAATAGTATTAAAAAAAATAAAAAAAGAAAAGAAAGAAAAAAAAAGAAGAAAAAAAAAAAGAAGGAAAGAAAATAAATATGAAAGTATCAGCAACAAAGAAAGCATTAGCTTACTTCAATGGTTCTCAAACATTTCCTTGACATTTCATTCTGCAAGAAAGCAAAGAAGGAAGCTTGTATGAGGGGATGGGTAAATCATAAAAGCAAAATTGGATATAATGGACATTACAAAACTTATTGAAACAAGAGGCATTCTCTAGAAATTGATGGTTATGCAATTGGCTTATTAAATACAGGGAAATTATCTAACAACGCTTCTCTTTAGAAAAAATCAAGAAATAAAAGAATATTTGTAAAAATTTGTAACATCGAGTAAAATCATGTAACAGCAAATAAGGTTTTTATGACAGTGATGAGCTTCAAACTCTCACCCTACAAGATATAGATATATTTTAGAGAAACATTTTGTGCATTCATTTGAATCTCAATGAAATTTATTATGACAATGTTAATAAACTGTCAAATCTGTGGCCTGGTAAGGAGCCAGCCTTATCAAAGTGATGTGAAAAGCAAGTTTGATATGCAGATTATTCACATGGTTTTGAAAAATATTTGGATCTCCTTATATATTTGATTTAAACCCTAAATGGGATCATACAAATCTCTGTAACTAAAGATAAAAAGTTGAGCATTTTGTGTCTTTCCTGTTTGTTTGTTCCTTATTTTTGATGGTCTTTGAAGATGAATGATTTACACTTTTAAAGACTTACTTCAATATTGCTCTCATCAGGATCTACTGAAGAAGAATTCTTCCGGCTGCCTGTTCTTTTCCTTACTTTCTTTGCTGCAATGGGGGGTGTGGCATCGATTTCTATGCGAGGTGTGTCGTTATCATCATCAAAATCCATGACCACAGGGAAGATATTGCTTGGAGTTGCTATCTTTGGTGGAGGAGACAAACCCTGGGAATTCAAAATAAAAATGGAATTCAGCAAAAGCTCAGATTGCTCACTGGTTGAGTGCATTCCAATCCATTCCAGTCAAAGATTTTAAATCTATAGAACTACAAACAGGGTATAACTATGTGATACAGCGTTTCACCACCTTTCTTATTCATCATGGCCGAGCAGTCTTTCCTTGGAAGTACCAGGTTTTATGAAGAGGATGCATATCTTACAGACGACCTCCAAATGAACCAACAAGTCATTCATGGATGAAGCAACAAGTATCATGTCAAATGAAGAAAATGCTGAAGCAATCCCCGGAAGATTCGAGTTTAAAAAGAAAACTTTCACCAGGGAAAAGATTAAGCCTAACACAACCTTCATGATAGGGGGTCAGCTCATACTGTTATGCCTTGCTAATATGTGCAATAGAGAGAGAATGGAGTAACCAAAAAACTGGAGGATGGGCTCAAAACGAATGACAGGGGACACATCCTAGGGAAGCTTTGGAAACTACAACTCTACCTCTACCTTAAAATCTGACATCAAATTGCACTAAAGACGGCTGTTTAGCATATATGAAATGACTGTTGTCCAGTGGATACGAAATGGAGGATGAAATGGCTAAAGAAAGATCAATAAAAGAGCAACGAGAAGCCAAGTCACTTTTGAAGAACATAAAGTTATCAGAAAATCATACAAAGTACAAGCAAAATGATTCTACTAGGCTGCTCCATGAACAGAAAAACAAAAGTCTTCTTTCATCTCTGCACAGGGCACTGATGTTTATAGAAACCAATAGAATTGCCCTAGCTTCCAGTCATTTATATTTCAGCAAGCTCGAGAGTGGAGAGATTGGAAGCTAAAACAAAGAAAGACACCGGAAGGTGGTTGGGCCTCTCACGATGTCAACAGATGTGGCCCTATACTGCAAACTTGACTCATTAAAGCTGGAGTCAATTTAATGAGTGCAGACAAAAATCCAGACTTGTATGTATCAGAATGAGGCAGGGAGAAAATAAACATGCAAAACAGTTCAGCAAAACAGTTCAAGGCTTTAGATAACAAAGAAAACTTGGACATGTGCAATGTGCAAGGGTTTAGGAATGCCGTAGAACATCATATTATTATGATGTGGTCCAAAGCACTAGCATCTTTAGGATGCAGAAACGTGGTCTTCATCAAGATGAGGAAACCTAAGGATGGGAAAAGATGGCAAAGGGTCGTCGAGCAAGCACACAGGGGCCAGTGGATGACATGGTAGCTGATTTGACAAGTGTGGATTGAGAACCAAAAAGTACTCAGTTTGAACCCAACTCACTGGGAAAGAGAGAGAAAAAACAAAACAAAAAACATACACCAAAAGGACACAAGACCCAGCATGACCGGGTCTCTTTAGGGTGGAGAAGTTAAAGGCTGAAACACCTGCTCAATCGACATTCTCTTCTGTGAAGACCTGCTACCATCAGGATCAACAGGAGCTTGCTACACTGAAGTAGAAGGTAGAACAAGTTGTACCAAGGGGCATGTTCCCTGGTTCAGTTTCAATTGATGAATGCTAAGGTTTTGGAGGTTTCAGAAATGTGAATATATATGTTACTTGTTAGGTGAAGTGGAGGAGAGAAAAATAGTGTTTGACTAAGGATTGACAGGGAAGAAAATAAATCAGGTGTTGTAAACTGAAGACATGATATAAACAAACAAAATACTAGTCCAGATATTCCAGATATCACATCCTCCTATTAAATAGATAAACAATAGATAACATCTTTAAAAATCTTTATAAAACTGTAATACATATTTTTGTCTTAATAGAAGATTAAAAAAAAATAAAAAATTACAAACCTGTGCTGAAGCCAGTTGAATGGACAGAGTATTGTTTGACTTCCTCAACTCCGCAATGAGGGCATCTTTGGCACTGGTTGTATTGGCAACACTTTTTGCCATGTCTGCATTGTCTCGTTTAAATTTCTCATTCTTGAGAAAGAAAGAAAAAATGTTCAAAAAGGCAAAATATAGCATAAACCTCTCAGCTGCCATCAACTCAACCAAAAGCATTACAATACATCATCACTAAATGGGGGAGGAATAAATCTGTAGAACTTTGAAGGTAAATACGATTGAAGTGATTTATGGCAGGTTTCACAAAATTAGGCCAGTCATGCATATCTTACAGGTGAACTCCAAATGAATCAACAAGCCATTTGTGGATGACACAACAACCATCATGTCAACATCACAATTGTCAAATTCACAACTGCACATTGATCCTTAATCCAATCCTTCAGTCCATGGGGCTCAAATTAAATCAAATCCAATTTGATGTATGGTGCAGGCTAACAACTTTCCGAAACCTGCCTTACATGTGATTTTGCAAGGACCCGGACCTGCCAAATGCTGTGCATACTAAATTAGTATTTTAAACCCGCTAAACTGTAACCTGGGTGAAAAAATCAGAATAGGAAATTGGGTATTTTCATTGGCATTGGTTTGACAAGGATTGGGTATTTTCATTGGCATTGGTTTGACAAGGATTGGGTATTTTCATTGGCATTGGTTTGACAAGGATTGGCTATTTTCATTGGCATTGGTTTGACAAGGATTGGGTATTTTCATTGGCATTGGTTTGACAAGGATTGGCTATTTTCATTGGCATTGGTTTGACAATTCCCATGAACTTCAAATTCAAAGTGAAGTCTTTTCTGCCAGTGAATATGATCTTCCTACTGTTTCAAAATTTCATTGAATGAGATTTTTTTTCCTCCCTCCAGTGTCAGATCCTTTTCAGCTTGGCCTGATCGAGGTTTCAGATTCAAATATCTCCACACAATGTGCCTTGCAGAGTTAAAACTAATACTTCATACACTGGCCATTCCTAATCCCATTTTAATCAATTCACACTTACATAGGGCGTAGCTTACAAATAGGCCCTTAACCCGTGTAGAGTTGACCTAGTTTTGCGGATGTTCACTGACAAAAGGAGGGTAGGCCGCGTGGCTTTGTTTCAAAACGAGGGGGTAGGTCTATGCAGCCATTGACAGGTGGAAAGGCATATCGACCCTATAGATCT
>JBCJKE010125081.1:0-10848 GCA_039654525.1 Melibe bucephala
TTGTTGAGTGGCAAAACGACCCCTCCTCTACCCCCAAGCATGTCAGCTTCAAGCATATCCAGAAACAGGCCCAAGCTTGTAAGACATCCGTGTCACTAGTTGACCTTAATCACTCCTGTAAGATACCCGTGTGACTAGTTGACTTTAATCACTCCTCTAAGACACCCGTGTCACTAGTTCGCATAAATCACTCCTGTAAGACACCCGTGTCACTAGTTCACATATATCACTCCTGTGAGACATCCGTGTCACTAGTTGACCAAAATCAATTCGGTAAGACATCCCTGTCACCATTTGACCAAAATCACTCCGGTAAGACATCCCTGTCACTAGCTGACCTAAATCACTCCGGTAAGACACGCGTGTGAGTAGTTGACCTATATCACTCTTGTAAGACATCCGTGTCACTAGTTGACCTATATCACTCCGGTAAGATATCCGTGTCACTACTTGACCCAGATCACCCCACTAAGACATCTGTGTCACTAGTTGACCTAGATCACCCCAGTAAAACATCCATGTCACTACTTAACCTAAATCACCCCAGTAAGACATCCAAGCCACTAGTTGACCTAGATCACCCCAATAATACATCTGTGTCACTAGTTGACCTAAATCACCCCAGTAAGACATCCATGCCACTAGTTGACCTAGATCACCCCAGTAAGACATCCGTGTCACTAGTTGACCTAAATCACCCCAGTAAGACATCCATGCCACTAGTTGACCTAGATCACCCCAATAATACATCTGTGTCACTAGTTGACCTAGATCACCCCAGTAATACATCCATGTCACTACTTAACCTAAATCACCCCAGTAAGACATCCATGCCACTAGTTGACCTAGATCACCCCAGTAATACATCCGTGTCACTAGTTGACCTAGATCACCCCAGTAATACATCCGTGTCACTACTTGACCTAAAATCACCCCAGTAGGACATCCATGTCACTTGTTGACCTAGATAACCTGGTAAGACAGCAATGTCTCTAGTTGACTTAAATCACTTCGATTAGACATTCGTCTCACACATGATATAATTCACGCCACCCATGCCACTAATTGGTTTAAATCGATCCGAGAACAAATTTTAATCTGACGTCCTTATCACCCGTTGCTCCTATATCGACGTTCACCGCATATCTACGGCTTTACGCACGGTGGAAGCACACCATAGGCTCTAGATGAGATTTGGCTTTAAGCTGAACTTAGTTTTACAAATGGAATATATTATGAACTGTGTACATGATAAGCTATGTACTTGCAGGTGTTGTAATAGCCGTAATTTATGGTTAACGGTCGATCTTTTGTCTCAACTCGACTCGTTCGTTTCACACCGTAGAAGTTGTTCTCTGTGATCCTAGCCGTGTGTCTTTGTAGTTGATGTGTATCTGGACTGAAAATGGCTACCCTAAATTAGAGTTTCCACATCGGACACTGGTGGAAAAAAGAAAATACAAATCATTGAGAGATTCGGAATCGGCGACCAAAATAGTAAAGTCGTCGTTAAGAAATTAAATGCCACTTATGTGAATAATAATGGTATAAATAATGTGTGGCTTTAATAGCTTACTTAATTACAGCGAATGGTCTGCACAATGGTAAGCTACGGACTCGCCTACAACGACTTGGTAGCTACAGCGCTTGCAGTGCATGATATCTTAGGGCGACCACAGAGAGAATGTTTTTTCTGCATCGGCGATTGGTGCCGACCAGCACTGTCGAAAGCATAAACTGTGTTATTATTTGCCATTTAAGAAAAAAAAATTAATTCCACTTTTGACACTTTGATTTTAAGAAATTTGTGAATATGTTCAATCCACTCAAAATTTTTGAACGGAAATATTTATGTAGAAGGTTTTTTGTTTTTTTGTTTTTTTTTTTGTTTTGTTGTTTGTTTGTTTTTTTGGTGGGGTGGAGGGGACGGCTTTGGAAGGTCAGTGACGTAGCCTGTAATTTGTTTCTGACTTCTTTTTATCTTTTTATCAAGTTTTTGTCTTTTTAATTTGTTGATTTATTCTTTGTGTTGTTTTTCTATTGGTTTATTTCTTTGGTCGAAATTCAAATTGTTGAAGATTTTTTGATGAGTTTATCTGTGTTAGGACAGAAGTTTGGAGACGGTGTGGTGCAGGAATTAACTTCTATGTCGCAGGACGTACCCGGATGTAGCGTATATTAAAGATACAATGCACGTGTGGATTCTAATTCCTGCACTCGTTCATTTCTTGACAGCCCGATACTGCTTTCTGTAGACTTTTCCATTCAAGTATCAACTTCTCTGTTTCGGCCGTTCCTCCCTTGACATGTCGTTGAAAATGGAACCACAACAACTTTATTCATACAAAGCAAAAACATAACAAAGCTGGAAGGCGCCATCAGGGCACGAATAAAAACCTTTAGGATAGAATAAAAATTTAAAGTATCTGAGCACAACAAAAAATAACTACAGTATAATACTGTTGTGAAGTAGTCTTGGCGGGGGTTGCGTGGAATAAAAACACAAGTTCCTCCAGTTTCCTTATCAAATCAACAATTTACTGGGAATTACCGAATTGGATGAGTGGTTAGCTTCCAGATGGAAGAGACAAATCCAGTTAGGATGTAGCTGGTCTGTGTCTTTCACTTGCCAGCACTTTTTCAGGCAGAAACTTAAGACCGATCTTCTTATGCTTGTAATTATATTTGGCCCAATATTTTACGGTTTGGTTTTGTTCTAGTTTGGTTTTTGCCCACAATGATTGGTCTAATGCTCCTAGCCTGCTTTTCTTCCGCATGCGGAGCGTTTACCGGAAGTAGGGTTCCTTCCACGCCCCAAGGGGCATTATCATGATGGTAAGCTATCTGTTGACTGTTGGATGGTAGCCTGAGAAGCTACTGGGATGGGGACGGGGCGGGGGAAAGTGCTCAGGAATGTGTAAACGAATAGGGTCTCTGGGACAAAGGAGACTCTTCTTGAAGGGAGATATTTTTCCTGTCACAAGCCCGGTCTTCTTCATAAAAACTGACAGACTTAGTCAACTGAATAGAATATTATTTTCAGGGCGCCGAAAAATAACTAGACTTCTAATATATTTATGCTAATGTTGTACATTCAACCTTTTGTTTAAATATTTCAGTATCCTTATTTTTTTATGTTACATAGATTGGCATTTTGTTCCACAATCATAAGGTACTGGGGACGCTTGAATACAAATTAATATCTTCTCTTGAAGAAATGATTTAGAAAATGAAAATGATTTAGCACCAGATCTCGTACGGTCATTTTTCATTTGGAATTCTTTCAGGTCGAATACAGCTAACAAAGGGATTCATTGCCTTGAATAGTAACCTTATTTCTAGATTTTTGTTCTTTAAGACGAATACACTGCAATTTGATCATGTTTATTTTTTTGTTACGTTATAACAGTTGGTAAGAAAACTGCCAGCAGTTTTATATAATTTACTATATATCATCTATTCGGTTTTGATAATGTGGATTCCAAACACACCTTCCGCAGTCTAGAACTGGTTTTACTAATGTTTGTAGCGCTTGCATATATCTTAAACATGTATAGGGCAGTCATTGATATTGCCTTTTAGGAATGCTGCTATAGTAGGCCATTTGCTTTCCTGTATATTTCACGGTTTTATTCGTTCCAATATAGCTTATTATACATGATAAAATCCAGGTATTTTTGCATTATTTGTAATTTTTAACGTTTGGTTGTGTAGGTAATAGTTTGATTCTATAATATTCCTTTTATTAGATATTTTACGTGCTTATATTGCTAGTGTCTTAAATAATGAAACTAAAATAAACATCAAGAATATTAAACAGATTAGAATAGAACGCATTGTGTTATAACATGATAACAATCTGGGCTTATACAGATCAAACATGCCTTGCTTTTGCAAGATGGGATTGATAACTTCGTCTCGGTGGAAGGTTCAACAAGAAAACAGAACAGTAAAACTAATTTTAATATAAATAACAACAAAACAAAGTTTTTCAAAAATCCCCACTTTAAAAACAAAATGAAACGATACATTTTCAGTTTTAAAAGCCTTTCTCGGTCAGCAAGTACAAATAAAGATGACAATAAAACTAAGCACATAGGGCCAACTGTGCCAGTTCCCTTAGGCTTAGACATCTTATGATACAATTAGCAATATTCTATTGTTTTCTTGATATATGCAATAGCCTTGAGCTTTCGTAAAATTTTAGTTTGCTGACTTTGTCACAAAAATCTCTGGGATATAAAGCAATGGGTTATTTCCGTTTGAAAGATTATTAGTTGGCTTTATTAGAGCTGACCTTTATTTCGCTTTGATTTTAGACTCTTTTATTTGCTTTTCTTTTTTTGTGTTTTTACAAATATTCTTCGTTAATTTCAAATATAGATCCACACCCGCAAAACTCCAATTCTTGATCTCTAAGACCCAGCCGTAAATAGAAAGCCGCCAAAATGAATCCCACAGGTGGCCTCACAGAACGTAACACCGCAGCACGTCTTCCCAGCCCTACTGGCGACACTAAGCCAAAAAAACAATCTCAATGTTATTATTTGAACGGAATCGCCTCCAGTCCAACTCAATATTTAAGGTTTCTCATCACGTTCCAGAATCGATTACTCGTGGTGTTTTTGAAAGCAGACACCGAAGACGTACAATGCTGGTGTTGTTCTTTGACAGGGAAAACACTGATGACAGAGAAAAGAAAAGCGTTGTTGATTGTTATTTTCAAATCCAGCAGCAATGACCGAGTTCCCAGCCAAAAAAAAAAAACAAAAAAAACAACAAAAAACAACAACAAAGCTATACGATACGTTATACGTCCCCCTCCCTTCCCGAAAAAGGCCCAACAACAAAAAAAGAAAGACCAAGCAAAAAGAAAAAGCAAAACAAAACAAACAAAAAAAAAGGAAAAGGGGATAGGCTGTGTTTAACAATGTCTACAGCTGTTTGGACGACGTTCATCTTAAGACTGACTATCAACGAAAATTTCTACTTCCTGTTCCGTCTGAATCAATCCTAGCATTCTTCCTTGGATGGTTCAAGGTTCTGGCCAATCAAATTACTTCCCCTGCCAATCATTGCAGTCTGCCCTCCAAGTTAGCCTGTGGACATGAGGAATTGTTGGAGGGAGTGGAATGAACTGTTTGGAGGAGAGGAGGGGGGCGGGGGGACGACTTCCGCCTCCCTCGACCCCTTCTTTCCCTCATCCGCTTTTCTCTCTTTTTGTTTTTGTTGTCTTTTTTTTTTAGCCTTATTATTTCTTTCTCTTTTCCCATCCGTTTTCCTTCGTTTGCCCTTGTAACTTCCTTTCTATCTGTTATTTTTCTTTACTGAATTTGCCCCTCTGTGTTTGTAATTAGTCTCAAAGGGTTCTATTGAAAACGTCTGGGTCTGGTGTGTCACATCTCATTGTTTGTGTTATACCTCAGCCCCTTGCCTCAAATATGTCTTCTTTCCATTTCAACTATATTTTATTCATATCGCGTGACGTATTCTGTGTAATGAAATTTTAGTTTTAATACATTTGTTGTTAACAATACAGATGGAAATATTTGCGTTTGGGTTTCTACTGCTGGCGCTTGAATTTTTTGACTTGTCAAGACTAATACCATTCAATTGACTCGTTCTAGGGGCTCCATTATAAGTAGCTTAGTGGCATGGTGGTTTAGAATGCAATGCTCGTCTCGGCGAGGCGGATCGGTGCCTACATCCTGGTTTCAAACCTCAGTGGGAACCCCCTACCCCCTCCTCTTTCTTTTTCGTCTCTCAATTTTTTTCTTTATTATTTTCCCAGTGTGTGTAAACATCGTTAGGGTCTATTGAAATTATTAGATCTAATGTGTCATTTCTAAATGTCTGTTCTTTTATCTCATTAACTTATTTATTGGATATCGATTATGATAAATGTGTTGGTTTGTTGTTTAAAAAAGAACATATTTTTTATGGTCGTATTAAAATCAAAATGCAATGGAAAAAAATGTGACCAGAAGGTCTGTGGCCATCACGCAAAACTTGTATTTTACCATGTCTTCCATTCTTGAAATTTGATATCTTTGCAATGATGACTTTCAGTTGAGTTCTCTTAATTTTTTTTATTTTTCGTAAATCTTTGAACCTTCTTTTTCCGATCTACACTACAGTATTAAGTTGGTGTCGCATCTGTGTTGTTGATTTTTTATCCCTTTGACCGTATACAAAACCTGACTCTGTATTAATAAATAAACGATACCTACACACCGAGTATTGAGCTGCATTAAATCTGACATTTCCTTATTTAACAACCGGGTATAGTGCTAGCTATAAACCTGGCATTGTCTTACTTAAAAACCGGGTACAGTGCAGGCTATAAACCTGACAATGTTTTACGTATAAATCGGATGCAATGTTAGCTATAAACCTGACATTGCGTTATGTATGATCCATGTACAGTTCTATTTATAAACTTGACATTATCTTACGTAAAACCCGGCACCGTGCTACCTATAAACCTGACCTTGCGTTACGTATAAACCGGATACTGTATTACGTAATAACCAAATATTACGTTACGTAAAAACCAGATGTTGTTTATGTAAAAGCCGGATAATGCGCAACCCAAACACCGGGCAAATGCTTACATCGAAACCGGGCACAGTGCTACGTATAAAGCGGACATTGCGTTAGGTATAACCCGAATATTGCGTTACGTTTTAACCGGGAACAGCTCTACATATATTACGCACATTGCAATACGTATAAATCGCGTACAGTGTAACCTATAAACCGGATGGCGTTATGATGAAACCGGGAACAGTTCTACTTACAAACCGGGTATCATGTTATCGGACATTGTGTTATGTATAAACCAGACATTACGTCACCCATAAAAATGGCATAGTGCTACCTAAAACCGGGAATCATGTCATCCTTAAAATGGACATAGCGTTACTTCTAAACTGGGAACGTTTTACGGACCCCTCGTAGAAAGCTATTTATATATAAATGTATGGTACAGTGTATTGCATGTTCCATTAATCACCAATGCCTTAATTCTTAATGCCGCCCTTGTCTCAACGTCCAAGTAATGTTTTTCAACGATACGTCGTGAAAATGAATTGACCATCTTGTAATCAAGTAATGTTGTAGATGGCCATTTTAAAATCTGGCAATGTCATATGAGGCCATCTGATAACCGGATACTATCATGGCCATCTTATAATGAGATACTGCCATAATTGACCAACTTATAATCAGGTACTGCCATAATTGACCAACTTATAATTAGGTACTGCCATAAATAACCATCTTATAATCAGGTACTGCCATAAATAACCATCTTATAATCAGGTACTGCCATAAATAACCATCTTATAATCAGGTACTGCCTTAAATAACCATCTTATAATCAGGTACTGCCTTAAATAACTATCTTATAATCAGGTACTGCCATAAATAGCCATCTTATAATCAGATACTGCCATAAATAGCCATCTTATAATCAGACACTGCAGTAAATGGCCGTCTTATAATCAGGTACTGCCAAAAATAGCCATCATATTATCAGGTACTGTCATAAATAGCCATCTTATTATTAGGTATTGCAATAAATCATCTTATAATCAGGTACTGCAATAAATGGCCACCCTGTCATCCAGTGCTGCCATTTATGGCAATCCTGTAACCAAATTGCTTACCAGACGACATGTGTCAATTTACGAAAGCGTGAACCTCCTTCTGCACATCTTGAAACGAGCTGCACCTTCGATTTTTTCACTCGTTCATTTGACGGCATAAACCACGATCTGCGTTGTGGTTAGGGGTGGTGCATTCATGGACTGACGTCACCAACTCTTCAATGACGTGACATGGTAAATTTTTAGAATACCTTCATTGCTTGGTTACGTTTGGCAGACTGGTCGTCTTCAAGGCAGTTGGATAACTGAGATAATGGATGGATAGAGAAATGGTTAAGTGGATGGAGGAATTGTTGGTTGAATGAATGGATGGAGGAGTGGATGGATAGGTGGATAGAAGAATGGATGGATGGGTGGATGAAGGAATGAATGGATGGGGGAATGGTTAGGGGGAATGGATGGGTTATTGGATGGAAGGATGAGGAATGGAGGAATGAATGTATGGAGTGCGAGAAGGAATAGTTGGAGGAATGGGTAGGATATTAGATAAAGTGGTGGAGGAATTGATCAATTGATAGAAGGATGGTTCGAGGAATGGCTGTAGAGACGAACGAATGAATTGATGGACGAATAAGATACGGGCGGAATGGATGGGTAGGTGGATGGATTGACTGATAGGTGGATGTAAATGTGGATAGCTTAACGGATGACTAACTGCGTAGATAGATTGGTAAATAGATTGATTAATAGACGTAATATGTGTGTAGACAGATTTATGTATGCACCCCTTATGTGTGGTTCAATCCAGAAATCACGTCCCGGAAGAAGACATTTCGCAATGACAGACACACTGTCACTCAGAAGGTGATTACCGCCCTTGCCAATTCGCGGACATTCAGGCGTGAAACGAAATAAATGAAGAGGGCGCCCCAAGCAGACTGTTCGGCCATATTGGACCACAGACGGTCGCCACAGGATCACCGCCTGTAATGTAGTTACTCGTGTTTTAAACCGATATCATTTCCGGAAGTGTGATAAACAAAGTGACCCGCAAGAAGAAGAAGTAGAATTCCTTAATAGCTCAAAGCAAATGTTTAATTTTGTTTTTCACCAGTAACAGATTTACTGAGAAAATACACTTAAATAGAAAAATTGCGAGCAGATAAGGGAAATATTACAGCTTCTCTCCTTTTCAGCTGAAGCGGAACTCTTCATCCAGAAAGACATTTATGTGGGCTTGCTGAAATTGTCTTTCCAAGAGATATCTGTTTGGTAATTAAGAAAAGCATCACTGGTTACCGGGATACAAAGAGGATTACGCATCAACATTAGCGGCCGAGGGGCATTTTCTTTGTTAATCTTTCTTGTGCATTCCATTTTGACAAATCTCAGGATGACAAATAACCAATCTCCCGTCTCTTTTGATCAGCCTCTGACAATAAAGCGGCTTTATCGATTGTAAAAAGAAAACCTACGAGAAACAGTTCCATTCTGAAATCGATTGAAGTATTTAATCACATCACAAGGAGGACAAAATGGCTCTTTGCCTGAGGGAAGTTTATTACTTTGGCATTTTCACGATTATGAAATGCCATTGCTTAACCTGCCGCTCTTGTTGAGGTCAATCTTACTGTCTCCATACTTCTTTTGTATTACACTTCTTTTGTGTCATGACACTGTGACACTGTATTCACTGTATCTTTTGTCTTTGGTATTACATTTGTTTTGTGTCATGCCTCTATACCCACTCCTCTTACATTATACTTGTTTTGTGTCATGCCACTGTATTCACTCCATCTCTTACATTATACTTGTTTTGTGTCATACCACTGTATTCACTCCATCTCTTACATTACACTTGTTTTGTGTCATGCCACTGTATTCACTACATCTTTTGCATTACACTTGTTTTGTGTCTTGCCACTGTATTCACTACATCTTTTGCATTACTCTTTGTTTGTGTCATGCCACTGTATTCACTACATCTTTTGCATTACTCTTTGTTTGTGTCATGCCACTGTATCCACTACATCTTTTGCATTACTCTTTGTTTGTGTCATGCCACTGTATTCATTACATCTTTTGCATTACTCTTTGTTTGTGTCATGCCACTGTATTCACTACATCTTTTGCATTACTCTTTGATTGTGTCATGCCACTGTATTCACCCCATCTTTTGAATTACACTTGTTTTGCGTCATTCATAGTTTATATTTGTGTCATAACTTTTAAGTTTTGTATCACGCTCGTTGTTCTTTCATACTCTTTTTCTATTCTTTTTTCCTAGTCATGATATTTGATGGGGGTTTAAAATTGATGCAAATTAAGCCTAGTTTGAAAGCTATTTTTAAATCGGTAATGACATAAAAAAGTAAGCCAGGCAGTCTTGTTTTCACCCACGTGCCTTCGATCAGTCTGTTAGCTGGTTTCCATTTGTGACATCTACAAACAAACAGACGAACGGATCTATAATGTTGTCCTTATTATGATCAATTATGGTGGTTAAATCAGGATTGTCAAACGATTGTTGAACTTGTCTGTCTACACAACGATGTGTGTCTCACACCAAGTTCTAACACCAAGCATAACATCAATATGAACTTTTCCAAGTGCATGGATTATTCAGCTTCGGTAGAAAACCAAGGATCAGAGATTCAATGCTAAGTAATATAACATAATAAATAGGCATACATGAAAAAGTATGTCTCACACAAGATTCTGCACATAGTCTTCATTGTTACCCACACTTTCATCTATTTGCCAAACTCTCTGACCAACTATATCCTACCTCCGTCTCTGACCCTTTCTGTCTGACTGGCTGTCTGACTGTCTACCCATCTGTCTATCTATCGATCGATCTATTTATCTATCTATCTATCTATCTATCTATTTATCTATCTATCTATCTATCTATCTATCTCTTTCTCTATCTCTCTATCTGTCTGTCTGTCTGTCTATCTATCTATGTATCCATCTATTTATCTGTCTATCCGTCTATCTGTCTATCGATCGACCGATCAATCTATCTCTCTGTCTATCTGTCTCTCCATCCTTGATGCTCTCTTCCTGTCTCCTCTCTCCCTCTCTCTTTGTCGTTCAGTCCTTCTGACACTCTCTGTATGTTTGTGTGTGTATGTGTGTGTGTGTTTGTCTCCTCCCTCTCCGTTTGTCTGTCTGTCTGTCTGTCTGTCTGTCTGTCTGTCTGTCTCTCTCTCTCTCTCTCTCTCTCTCTCTCTCT
>JBCJKE010125192.1:0-10847 GCA_039654525.1 Melibe bucephala
TCTTCTTCTTCTTCTTCTTCTTCTTCTTCTTCTTCTTCTTCTTCTTCTTCTTCTTCTTCTTATTATTATTATTATTCGGACACACCCTATGACGGCACCAGGACATACAAGCCAACAAATCGAAATGCATATTTAACAAAATTTGGACAATTAAAAAGAAGACAATTAACAACACTACCGACAGTACTGAATAAAGAGCTGCCGCATCTCAACTCTAACTTATCTCTAAAGACGTAGAGCGATATAAATTTAGATATATATATTATATAGCAAGCACAATACCGAAATCAGTGGATGGAGACCCATAATTACACAGATCGTGAAGGTTGCTCTTCTGACGATTCGGACGTGAAAAGCCGCAGGTCATTCACATGTACATGTGTTCGAAAGTTATCTCCCTTTACTGTCTGCTTTTTTATTTCCCCTCATGCTTACTTTCACTTTTGGTAGGAAAGCTTTCTATCCTACTTTCATTTCCTTATTTCCGGGAATAGGCCTAAATTTGGTTGCATAAACAATGGCCGCAAGATGAGTGTAGTGCAGTTCTAGAGGTAGATTTTGTTTTAGGAGTCAACACTATGCTTGCTTTAACCCATATTATGTTCTTTCCGTCTGGAATTACCTTCTTTACCATAGGCTACTCTTCATAAAAGCCGACAAACTCAGTGCAGTAGTGCAGTGTTCAGTTAGTCAAGTTAGTGTTAAGTGAGTATGTATAGATCTAGTATCCATATTTATTCAAATTCAACGCCCTGTAAAGTAATTAGACTACTAGATCTAGTATTTACACATTAATTTTGTAGATCTGTATATTTAAGTTTCTGTTTAAAATGTCTTAGGTGTGAGGGGGGAGGGGGAGGGTGCCTATGCAGCCATTAGCAGGGGAAAAGGCATATCATGATGTTGACCCTACAGATCTACTAATAGACTAATAGAGGGGAAAAATATTAATTATCAATTACAGCTTGAGTATATGTTTGCTAAGAACGGTAGGATTGCTAGGAGGATCTCTTTTGTCAACTAAACAGTTCACAGCAAAAAATAAAAGGGAACAAAGGCAAATGACTGAAATTAAAGGCCAGAAGATGTGATGTTTGACCAATATCAGCTCTTGGGAAAGGACTTTGTGAAAGGGGGAAGAAGTGGGGGGACCCCCCCCCCCCCCCAAAGAACAAAGAGCTAGAAATAGCTATTCTCTATAATCACTTAATAACCAAGCAATATTACCACTTGAAGAATTTGGCACTTTTTCGTTTGTTACCCCAGGCGCAGTCCACCATCTTGGATTGACTAGTTATTAGGAATCGAATACTCAATTTGTTCGGTCCCCATTTTTTAATCTATCTAGAGCTAGATCTCAATATCAAGCCTTTTTTTTACGGGGAAAGGAGGAAAATGAGTCTCATTACCAAATTTCTCTTCTTATTTATGACTTTTGATTTTTGTTTTTTGTTTTCCATTCCGGCATGGTTGTGTTGTAGTTCGGTTGCCTATAATAATCGATTCCTAGTAATTGGTCGATCCGAAATGGCGGATTACGTTGGATACGCAGCCTGGGGTAGCAAACGAAAAAGCGCCAAGAATTTCAAATAAAAAATAACTATGCGAGATCTGGTTTACATTACCATCTTCAAGTGTAGATAGTATTCATACCTCCCTAGTGGTTTTAGATTATATGGGATAAACTGATAGTCCGTGTAAAGTGCAGTAAAGATACAGAAGATTTTAAACAGAATCTCAAATATACAACATTATCATGTAAATGCTGGCAGTCTCGTTACTTTTCGCCATGAGAAGAATACTCAGTTGACTGAGTGTATTAGCTTTTAAGAAGAAAAAGATTCGGCATGTTGACAAGAATACTCAGTTGACTGAATGTATCAGCTTTTAAGAAGAAAAAGAAGTCATTTTATAAATTCATTATTTACAAATATGGATGTGCTGGTCTCATTTGAATAGTTTTATGAGACTTTCATTTCCCTTTACAACAAGGTAGCAAAACAAAATAAGGGTTTTCAGAATCTGTGGACTTTATTGATAAAAATATATATGAATAATCCCTCTTACATTTATCACTCTAATGACGACACATTGCAACTACTCTTTTACAAAAAGTTAGATTTATTATATAACCATATTATATTGATGGTATATTTCACCTCCTTTACATTCAGATGGCAAATGCTATTGTTGACAAGACTCTGCGACACAGGCAGGCCCAGTTGTACAATGACATGCTAAACAGTGTGAAGACACAGACCTTTGCATCTATATCAAAACTTGACAAGAGATTAGCAAACACACCAATAACCATAAGTATGTTAACATTGTCATGTCATTTTTTAGTCAATATGTTATTGTAACTCAGTACCAAAACCTGTTGTTCCACAATCTTCTTCCAAGTTTTTTTTTTCCTTTTCTGACGTAATATCAACATGACATCAAATTAGCAATTATGCCTACAACTTGATCTTCAAGAGATAGGATCTCATACATAAACTGAGGTCATGTTCATTATTTTAATTTAATATTTGCCTTGGGTGTAATATGAATATGCTATCAGACCTCAACTTGTGTGTTTGTACTTGTGTGTTTGTACTTTGAACTTTTGAGGCTGAAACCATTTGTTATATATATTATGGATAAAAAGGTTTGGTGAACAGAAACTTTCACATTGTATGCCTATCACCATTATACATAGTGAGACTATTTGGTTAGTGTCTAGTTTTATTCATCGCTGAGCAATATTCTTCACTCAAGAATCAGATAATGAAACTTTGCTGGTTCTGTCACTCAAAATCTTTTAAAATCTCTTTCTTTTGACTCCACAGGAACCTCATCACATTGTTCCTGTGGTAGATTTTTTGAGCAGCACCCTACTTTCATTGAGGACACAGATGAAGTAAATGTGGAGATATTTTTGCAGTCCATCATAACAGGACACTGCAAATGCTTGGATATTCAAGATGATGTTCAGGGCATTGTACTTCCGGAAGTTGGGAAAAGTTTTGTTCATGTCGCAGCAGCATTAGGATCATTGACACTTATGAGACAGCTTATAAGAGAGGCAGAGTGTGATATCAATGAAACTACCTCCGTCTTTCAGTATACTCCCTTGTCTTTAGCTGTCATGCAGACAAGGGGTGTGTTGCCATTTGTTTCAATAAGTTATGTGTTATTGAAGGCCTCCAGTTGTAAATAAAATTTAGAATATCAAAAGATATAAGAGATATATCATACATCATTAAGAGAAAGGGTAATGGTAAAATAAAGTATTGCTTAAGATGTACACATTTTCCTTCCTAAGAAAATATATTTTTAAAATTATTTGAATGAAAGCGATTTACGATGGTCTCAAATTTGAGAACCACACTGTCATCATTATCATTTCTAAGTCATTTATACTTAGATTTAACGTTGTGAAAACTGAAGTATCTTTATTTTCTATCCATAATGTTATCAGTCAATTTTTTGTACACCAATTGGCTATACAATAATATCAGAACTGATGGAAACATTCATTGGTCTATTGCTCCCCTTACAGTATCCTTTTTCACAAAGCAATATCTGATTGTTATCATGATTTTTAAGATATAAATTTTTATAAATTGTAATTTTTTACGCTGGTGGATTCTAAACTGAAGCTTGAATGATTTTTGAAGAAGGAAAGATCATATCTATTGATGTCAAAGGGGAACGGCTTCAGTTTTTTCCTCTAGAAGCAATGGAGACGTAAATTTAATGACAATATTGATTGAAGTAATTAAAACTATTGTTAAATTTACAGATGAGCTTGTGAAATGGCTATGTGATCAGCCAAACATACAAGTGAACATCAAGTCGAAGAGTGAAAAACACACCCCACTTGTTGATGCAATGCTGGCTGAGAAGTTCCATTTAGTGGAGATGTTAACCCAAGCAAAAGGGATTGATCTAAATGCTGTAAGTTCAATTCATTTTTTGTTTTTCAAAGTCTGCATCTAGGGATGTTATGTGATGAGAGGCAATAATTGAAATAGATATTGCATTAACATTAACATAATAAATGTACATCAATTTATTATTCTTTAATGATCTTCTTCTTCATGAAAGTTGACACTCAGTCAACACTGCGAAAAGTAATTAGACTGCTAGTATTACATATTGATTTTTTACATTAAAGTGTCTTTTTAAAATCATCTGTATCTTTACTGCACTTTATACTCTGGCAATTTATACCATAATCCAAAAGTATCAGGGAGGTATGAATACAAATGACTAGCTACTCTTGAAGATGGTAATGTACATGTTTGAGCACCAGCTCTTGTATGGTTATTTTTCCTTTGGAATTCTGCCAGTGGTAATGGTGGCTGGTTATTAATTGCCCTGTAAAAGAAAAGTAACCTTATTTCTATCTCTTCTATACTTCTTATCCAAACTTTCCTGGCAAATTAACTTTATTAATAATAATTAACTGTGTTTTATCAAATAAATTAAATAAGATAGATGACTTTTTAGGGGTCCATTTTTTAAACATGATTTGAAAGTATTTAGAATTCAGCAAACTGAACATCCTGTGGCAAAATGTTCCAAATTCCAGTCCTTGTACTTGCAAAGTCTTTTGGCCAAAAGTTTTCAATTTAGTTCTAGCTTGTTTTTGTTGTTTTTTGGGTTTTTAAAAATTATTTTCTAGTTATCTCTTCTATCTAATTTTATTTCATGGTTTTTAAAAAAATTCTAGACAAATTTTAGAAATGAGACTCCACTCATTGTTGCTGTCCGCATGAAGAACTCACGCTTGGTACGACAACTCCTTGGGGCAGGTGCTGATCACACAATCACTACATCAGATGGGGTGTCTCCTTTAATGCTCTCAGTCTCATCAAAGGCTGGCAAAGAAGTGGTGCAAGAGTTTGTCAATGCGAAGATTCCTCTCAATACCATAGACAGTAATGGTGAGACAGCCCTTACCAACTCTGTAAGACAAAGTAAGTCAGTTATTGCTAGTTCTCTACAGGAAAATTCATTTTCATTTGAACATTTTGGTATCAGCATGCATAAATATTGTTTCTTGCACACAATGTCCCTGACAAAATAGCTGTTTGAAGTTTGACTCAAGGTTATTAGCCGACTGACACCTTAGTTTCTTCTCTATTTTAATTTTTTTTGGTGAAGTTTTCGTTAGAAATTCAGCAACAAAAACACATACATCCAACAGTAACAAAAACAAGCAAACAAAACAAAAAAACCAAAAAAAAAAAAACTCCAACAAAACCAAAACAAAATAAAAAATAAAAATAAAAATGAAACCCTCACAAAATATTAAGAATAAAACAACAAATAAAACTCCATCTTAACTTAATGAAAAACATCCCTACCTCACAAAAAAGCAACAAAATCAAAACTAACTTAGACATCAAAAACAAACCAAAAGCCAACAGCTACAAATAGTCAAAATAAAATAAAAAGACTGGAATTTTTCTAAAGTTCTTGCACAAAGAGATCAAAATGAAATGGATATTTTCTGTCAAAGATTTCCACGGTATTAGCAGTATTCTATGTCTGTTTTATTTCCTCTTTCCTAAAAAAAATGTGCAGGTTTTTCATTAATTCCTTACTTGACAAATTGTCTCCAAAACAGCAAACTTGATCCCAATTTAAATTTAATAAGTCTGTAATTGTAATGTTAGTATCTTTATTTTTTGGTCTCTTTATATTTTTGGTGTGCTTTGTAAAACAGACGATTTATGATTCTTATTTTTTGTGATCATTCTGTAGGAACCCTGGACGTAACTGATGTTCTGATTCGTGGAGGGGCCAACCCAAGGGCGAATCCTGCTCTTCCAGCCTTCATCCTTGCTGCAAAGCTGGGTCTCCTGAGGACATTAGCCTACCTTTTTGACATTGGACAGGATACGAATCAAACGGATGACAAGGGCTGGACTGCTTTGCATTTTGCATGCATGAAAGGTGGAAGGCTGTTTCTATACTACAGTAGAGACTTGATATAAAAGGGATCAGGGTACCAGAGTAAAATCCCTGTTCTATTAGGTTCATACTAAGATAGCCAAGGAAAATCATTAATCATAGCTAAATTGTCATTGAAGGGGCAGGCCCTCTGTATATATATAATTTTACTGACTATTCCAAAGCAATGTCAATCATGAATTTTCATATTTTACCTTCATGATAACAATGTGCTAAAGGATATCAAATAATATCAAATAATTAAATAATGCTCATTTACTAAGTCTTTATAGGTTGTTTTTTAGGGGGGAGGGGAAAGGGGAGAGGGGGTCATTTGGCCCACCAAATATGAAAGTCATCCTCAATTTTCATGTCATAAAATGTCATATACTAAAAATTAATTTTTTCAGATTCATTTAATATTTCATTTATAACAATGTATAACTGCTTTGCCAAACCCATTTAAACACTTATTCAATTGTCAGGATATGTTCACTGTGAGTAGTTTAAAGTATAAGTACCATACATTATCCCTGTTTTCAATTGTTTGGCAAAAGTGTTTCCTTGTCATAGCTGTCAAATTTTACTTTGAGAAAAAGAAAAGGGGGATTTGACATACTCCAATTATTGCCGACTTTCTGTTGTATGTAATCCTGATAGAAATTTTCCTGTCATGTTAACTTAACTATTTACTACATATGTCTTTATAGAATCTTTTTTCAAAAACCCTTTTAATGATGGTATGATATTTTTAGCAATTAAAAAAAAACCCAACTCTACCATTATGTGAACAAATACAGTCAAGGATGGATATATTGAATCAATAATATATCGATATAAGCATCATGTCGATGTATCAGTACTTCCAAAAAATGAAAGGGAAGCAAATAGAAAATATGAGATAATAACTAGGGAAGTCAGTCTGGATGCTTTGATGGCCATTAAAAGGGCTGATTTAGAAATTTAGAACATTTCAATTTGATAAAAAGTCAGTTACTGTGGTCTGTTTCTGAAAGCCATGAATCATTTAACATGTCAATATAACCGTCTTCTGTTAAAATTTATGTGGATACCCGAGATCTTTATTTTTAATGTTATATAGCAAAAAAAAAAAATCCCCCAACAAGATAGGACTCTGATTTCATGTCGATATAAGAATGGTGTCAATAAAAGCGTTGTTCATATATTTGCTCTGCACTGTATGTAACATTCTTTTGATTTGATTTTCTCTCTCAACCTACATGATGATGAACTTGCCTATTGTTACTATTAACCTTTCAGGTTTCATTGTAATGGTCCAGGCATTGTTGTCGTGTGGGGCTGACCCTGATGGATCTGCTTGTTGTGATATATCTCCTCTTGGGCTTGCAATTTTCCACAGGTTGGTGAATTGTGGATTTTTAAAATCTTTATTTATTTATTTATTTATTATTTTTTAAATTTTTTTATCATCTTTATCATTTATCTTTACCAATCCAAACCGAAAAAAAAAAAAAGAAGTGACAAAGTTCAAAAGTGTTTTTTTTTTGAGAATTTTGTTATTTTATTTTCAACTGAAAATATTTTTGTATTTTAAACATTTAATTTTGATGTGGTGTTAATATGAAGTATTTTTAGGTTGAAGGTGAAATTACCGTTTCTTATGATCTGATTTTTAAAGTCACATTTTTAGATGAATACAAATATTATGTACCTTAACACCTTTGATTATACATGTAATATGTTATATTTGCAGGAAAGCCTCTTACAGAAAGGGAAGCCTAATGAATTGAGATGTAAGGATTCCAATTTTCGACTTTTAGGTGGCAGAAACCGTTACATTTATTAGTACATATATTATCATCTTTACTTTTTAGCTGAGCTTTCATGACCCTTTTCTTCTTTTAGTGGACTTTAAATACATTTTCATTCTCAGGCATATAGCGATAGCCAAAGCTCTTCTTGAATGTGGCTGTAAAGTTGATCGTTTTGATAATGAGCTTGATACTCCTCTCCACTTTGCTGCTGCCAATGGGGATTTGAATGCCGTCCAGCTCCTTCTTGACCACGGTGCCATGGCATGTGCTTATAATGGAATAGGAGCCACACCTTTGTATAATGCGACTGTCTCAAACAACGCCATGATAGTCAAACTATTGATACCGTATTACATTGATACAGATCTCAATGCCCAAAGTCAAGGATTTGAATACCTTGAGGCTGTTGCCAAAAGCATTCTCTTCTCAGATTGTTCAAGGTCACTGTTGTGGGTTGCTGCCAACAATGCCAATGAGGTCGTGGTGACCTATCTACTTGACGCAGGATGTGATGCCTCAAGGGAAGAATGGATTCATGATCGCCAGTTTCCCGATTCACTCCAGGCGGGAGAAGTGGCCTCACTGACAGATTTGCTGATTGCTGTGGCAAGCACCCCTGCTTCCCTCATGTCCCTCAGTCGTTGTGCGGTACGACGAGCCCTCGGGCCTGCGAAGCAACGGAATGTCAACTGTATTAATATCCCAAGAAAGATCAAGAATTATGTCATGCTGAGAGATAGAGAGAATTGATATTATGGTGGTTGTTTTTTTTTTCTTAATCATTTTTTGTTGTTGATATTTTATAATCCGTCCATTTTATTTATATGATTGACTTTGGTAGTCTATCCATTTATTATTTCCATTTTTTAAATTTTGTCTATAGTCTTATCTTTATTGCAGTCATGGTATTTTAATGTGATATCAACTTTTAGTTTGAAAAGCTGTGCCTGCCTTGATACTCAAAGTCATTTTATATTATCTTAACGCTTACTGGTGCTCCATGCTCTCTTGAGCTCCTTTTTTAAAGATTGAAAGGATTGATATTTGTGTCTTTTTTTCTTTTGTTTTGTTTTGTTTTGTTTTTTTTGTACAATTTGTTTCGCTGCTCTTGACTGTTATTCTAAATTTTAAAGATTGAAACATTTTGTGTATGTCATTCTTGGTTGTTTCATGATGAAATGACCTTTGACATCTTATCAACATATATTTTGAAAGTGATCTCTCAGTCTCATTTGTTTACTAGTAGCATCTGTAGTTACATTGCTTCTGCCTAGGACTTGTTATTTTCCTCTATTTTAAAAATGAGAAGTTGAGAAAAGATTTTCAACGAAGTAGAATATTTTATCTTGCAATCAAATTATATTTCAAATATATTTATAACATGTTTTTACAAAATGATTTTAAGCAATTGATATATTTAGTCTTTTTTGGACTTTCATCAAATGAAAAATATATCATTTAGTATATCTAGTCCAATTTTTGGTTTTGTGATATTTACATCATTGTACAAAAACAGTTGTTCAGCAGTTTGACTTACATGAATCTCTTCCATTGACATGAACAGACTTTAAATTGAAATCTCTGTTCATTCTTCTTCATAGATCTGCTCCTTAGAACAAATCTGTTGTGCAGTGGGTAAAGCTGTAAGAAAATCTTAATAAAACACAATGGGCTCTGTATACTTTGCTCCTTTCAACTCACGACTCCATTGTTCTAGTTCCACCATTCATACAGGCCTTTTGTTATTGTTGCAAAGGCATTCCTATGCCTGGGGTAATATTCTATGAGAAATATGGATGCCCACACTCTCTTCCTGTCTGATTATTACTTCTTCTATTTAAATTCAAAATAATGAACTGGTCTCAATAAGTCTGAAGTAAAAGAGGTTATACGGGTGAATGATTAAGAAAGAAGTTTTGGTATTTATTGAATTTTGCCATACAACTGCATTGAGTGCCTAAGCATTCATATTGCAGTACAATTCCCCCACTCCCTCCCCCATAATTTCCCCTCCTCGTTTTGCCCATAAACCTTTAGTGAAAGTGTTCTAGTTTGTCACAGTTTGTCTTATCAATGTCAGTATCTTTGGTCACTTTGAGATCTTAAAACAAGTTTTTGATGCTGACAAGACAAGCTGATTTGGACTGTCCTGTCAAGTTCATGTTATCGTTAATTGAAAGGATTCATGGAAGATTTGTTTTAAAAGTTCATCATATTTTGAAGATTGTATTTTACTAAAATTGGGATTAAGGCTATGTAAAAATAAAAAGCATGGATTTTACAAAAGCTGAGAAAGATTTTCTTATTTAAGTATTCACTCTTATGTCTTTCAAATTATACAACATTCTTGTAATTTAACATTGTTTAGAGTGTCCAAAGCATTCAAAAGAAATAGTTGCTTCACTTAAATTTTTCATAATAATTGATGTGATTCTGATTGAAGGCATGTTTGAATAAGATTTTTTCCCCATGTCTGTGAAGTAAAGAAAACAAACAAAAATTAAACAAAACTTGAATGCTAGTACTAGGTAAGCCTTCATGTACTTCTTCATCTTCTTCATAAAAGCTGACAGACTCAGTCAACTGAGCATTATTGTCAACTCGCCGCTAAAAGCTAGTTTTTACATGTGTACTTCGAACATGGAACTTGTGTATATTTATTCCTTCTTTGTGTATTCTCAATCCCTGCAATAAAAAAAAAAAAGCAAAAATATCAGCTACCTTTCCTACTTTTAATTTTACTTAGTGCTGTACCAGAGGTAAGTGAAAGTGGCGGTGTCATTGAGAATGAGAAATCTGAGGCGTAAGCATGATTTGGAATGTCTTGGAACTCAGAGAACGAGATTATATTTCCTGACCAATAGCTGAATGTCAGTCAAATATTCAAAATTATTGCTTGTGGCAAGATAGACATACAGATTGACAGATCTTACTTGACTTACATGTATATCCATACGCTATCATTGAATTGCATAGTTGTCCGACTTGACAGTGTCTAGCTAAAAAAAAAAGACAAAACAAAACAAAAACACAAAAATACCCCAGCAAAAAAAAAAAAAAAAAAAAAAAAAAAAAAAAAAAAAAAAAAAAAAAAAAAAACAACCC
>JBCJKE010125415.1:0-10842 GCA_039654525.1 Melibe bucephala
ATTATTATTATTATTATTATTATTATTATTATTATTATTATTATTATTATTATTATTATTGTTATTATTATTACTATAATAATTATAATTATTATTCTCAATTTCTTTACTATTAGAAATAACAGTACTATCATTTTAACAAAAACATTAAGAATATAATGAGTGAAACAAGAGAGTTCCCAAAAAGACTTCAACTTCAAAAAATATGGATTTCATTTACTCGTAAGTAAAAGGGATTCAGCTTTGCTACAACATACCTCGGCCAGCCTCTTAGCTGTGCTGATGGAAGTTGATTTTTGGTTCCCATAATCCTCCAGCTTACGGGACATACTTCTGTTTTCGGCAATCAGCTCAAACAGTTCAGAGTCTGGCATATTTGCCGCCTACAATATTAAGGAAAGTGAGGGATTAATTACCATACACCCTATTTTATTAATATATCAATTTATCTCCTCACCCCCCTCCCCCTCCCTCCAATTCTCATCTGTATATATCATGGCATCACTAGAAATCCTACTTTGATCCCCACTTTTTATATATCGGGTGATCCATAAAAAGCGTCCTGAAATTCGAAGCATCACAGCTTTAAAAATACAGAAGGAAATCCAACCATTTATATAGGTCAATACAACTTACATCGGTTCTTTAAAAATATATGTAAAAAATTCCAACATCGAGCATGAATTTTTTAAAATTTTAACAGGGAAATAAAAAATGGTTGGATTTCTCACAGACGGGGTCGCCAAGCTTGCATTTTAGTACAGCAAATGACAGCCATATCATATTACAGCTTGTTATCTGGCGCGAGGTGTCTCATGGACTTATCGCACGAATGCGCAAGGCCGTTTCATGGGTTAATTAAAATAATTGTAATGACTGATTGGTTAAAGTAAGACATTATTCAAGGATTCACCCTTCAAGAAAATACAATGAACTATTTTAAGAAAAAAATTTGAGCCACCGTAGCTTTTATCGTTATTGTGCAATATTTTGTTTGATTCAGTGAAAAATTCACATCGACTTTGAAGAGAAAGTAATTAAGAAAACAATGCATAACTCAAAAGCCACATGTACAATTTCAAAGAAGAAATACTAACACATATTGCAGTCTATACACACAAAATGTTATATCCAGATCACACTCAGTGTGACAAACAGTGATTGTCTCAAAGATTGTCACACAGGAAATTGTCAATTTCTTACGCATAGGCCGGGCCTACAAATGCAACTAATTAACACTGCGGGCTATAGTTTTTACAGTATGAAGTTGGATAAATGGTCAGTCGTGTAGTTTGCTCAACAAGGATTACAAACATATCTAAACAAACACATACCACATTGTTTTTGTAACGATTTATATAACATATAAACAATTTTTTGTGTCACATCTGTTTAGTACACCGATTCCTTCTTGCAAGCTCTTTTTGCCTCTGAATCAGTACGCAATAGAGGTGTAATTCAGACCAGGTGCGATGTTTGAATGAATTATCATGTGAAACTGTAATTTCATATCCCACATGCCTTTTTCTTCAACTTTCTAAGTCTACATCTGCCTCATCTGTCGAACTAAATCATTTAGAACATTTCTTTTTAGTGGATGTTGTGACTTGTGATGTTTGTTCTCATGGCTTCACTATCTTTTGTAAGTGTATTGGCTGACCTTGGGGTTTGCACTTCACTTATATCTTTTGTGGATCGCTTAACAGTTTTTTTTTCGTGTTAAATGTGTAATATTATATCTTAATATCATGTACCTCATTTGACAGTGGCTGTTAAATTGATTTGTTCAGTGAGTGCTGGAATGTATGTTCGGCTTAATCATGGGTGATGTAGGCATTTCCTTCAAACTAAGTGTAGTTGTAGATGTTGACTCTTTAATGGGTGTCGATGTTGCTATAGCCGAATACAGCTTTGGTTATGATTATAGTCCCAGTTCTGTAGGATGAATTTAGCATAGACACACAAAGATAACTGATTTGGATATGGTATTTACCATAGTAAAAGCCTGACATTTAATTGAAATATTGGAGTTAAATTCACGTACAAAGCATGTGTTGTTTGGGAGATATGAATTAATCAATTAATTTGGAAACAATGCAAAAAGGTCACATAGCACTGTATTTTCCCCGCGCTATAGAATCGGATCTAGAAATCGAAAAGAAATCACATTTTCACATAGAAACAGACAGTAAATGAAACTAGCTTGGTAAATTTTAATCAAAGAATGATCAGAGATATAGAGTTTGCTATTGATCACTAAAGATGAGTAATGTAATTTTTTTTTTTTTTAATGTGACTTGCCAGGGTAGGCGGGGATTCCCCATTCGTCACGGCTTGCGGTCATGTATCAGATCACCGCTAAACCGTTTTAAGGGAAGGGGGAAGGGCTTGACTGGGCTGACTAAAATAGGGTCTTTTGGCCTGTTCTCGTACGTCATGCACAGTACTTTTAAAGTTGTAATGCTTCAAAGTTTGGTATGCTTTTATGGATCACCCAATCTATCAATTTATCCCATCCCCCTCCTCATCTGTATATATCATAACACCACCAGAAATCCTAGTGACATAATAAAAAATATGTTTCCCGGCGAAGTCACTCTAACCTTATAGATAGTGCCAATGTGACAGTCGTTTGGTTAACATGTTGTTGACACTGTTCTACCAAACCACCTGTACATTAGGCCTAAAAATGAACTTCATAACAGCCTAAGCTAAGATGTCGATCTATCGTTCGCAGTTCAGCACTGGCCCACCCACCTTGCTGTACAGGACATCCAGCCAATAATCTGCAACCTTGGCTACTGCTGAGTAGCACTCATCTAGAGTTTTGCCCCTCAAGAAAGCCTCAAACACTGACGACTGGAAGATTTTTATCAACTCCAGCTCTCCTCTTCTCTTGACCTCAAATCCCTGGGGAAATAAAAGTAAAATAACACAACAAATTTATCATGGCCAAATAAAACCACGCATCCAAATTTGAAATGCAAAAATCACACACCCACCCGAATGTTTTCTTTCTTTCTTTCTTTTTTTCAAAGAAAAATATTTGGGTCTTTTCAGCCTTACATGATGAAAATAATTTGATAAGCACCTTATTGGACTTTCAGACTGTTGTGTACTAATAATAAAATGCTATTGCAGAAATGTGAAATCAAAGATGACCAGGGGCATTAAGACATGACTTCAGCTATCAAGCTAACCTTACAACCAATAAATAAAAAGCACACAATCACCAGCGTGCGTGTGTACACAAAGCTCAATTGTTCATCAGCAGTCATCCTTTCCATCTGCAAAATAGTTGTATAACAACTTGCCATTAACATGTTGCCGGTTTCCTGGATTGTGTATTTCACACATTACCTGGCCTGGCATTCATTCGTGATTCCTCGCATGATTGCATTACAGAATAATTGTACAAGCAGATCAAATGAATTGACTTATATGATAGAAATAATAAAAATAAAAAAGGCTAAATAAAAAAAAAATTACATCTATGATAGTTTTTTTCTCCCTCCCACTATTCCACCCTCATTCCTTTCATACACATTTCTTAAGTATGGTCCATTCATGATTGTCAACACACCAACCAAAGGCAATCCTGTGTGTATTCTAATAGAGGCCTGGTTTGTTTTAATCCTTTCATTCTATATAGGCCAATCACTCATGGTTTTCAGTCAACTTTTATGTAATAGAAGCGTATTACATGTAGGAGAGCAAGTCTTAGACGTAAACAAACATCAAATGTAGCTGTCAAGGTAATACAAAACACAAATCTTCAGCTCAAGAGATAGCAAATAACACTGCCAGACATTGTTCAGCAGGAAATAGAAGACTTTTCTTTAACAGGGTGCTCATCACAATCTCTACCAGAAGCTGTCAAGAAAAAGAATCCAGAGAAGAATGAACCGTGCTGATTAACAAGTCAGGCAAGTAATCAAACCTTCAACTCAGCCAGGGAGCCATCGAAGTTAAAGACGGCATATCTCTTCTTCAACTTTTTGCCCTCCTCCTTGGAAGCCGGCAAAATCATGGCTAGGTAAGGTCCGTCCACCTCAAAGAAAATGGAGTTCTCACTGCGAGTTTCGTACTGCAGCTTGGCCGGGTCGACCAACTCTTGGTACTGGTCATTGGTAAAATAATCCTGGAAAAGCAAAAGACAATATGTCACTGGCTTAAGAATACAGACTGATTTTGTCATTGTCACAAACAGGTTACAAAAACCTATATTAAGATGAAATTCAGATGTGAAGTTGTATGCCAGATCAAATATTAGCTTTCTCAAATTGCTATAACTTATAATTATAAAATACATGAACTAGGATGGAACAAAAATTGTTCACGCTAGAGCTAGGAATAGTAATATATTATATATATAGCCTATTCATCATAGACAACTCAAGTTTACTGAAAGAAAATATAATCCCAGGCTTAAGTGATATTAACCCAGATAGGAAGAAAGTTAAAAACCATAAGCTCTTATATTGCGTGATATGCACTAAATGTGCTAAAAGCGCTTTACAAAGAGTACCCAGCCAACAGTAACACTGAACACATAAGGCAGAAGATGCAGCCAGTTAGGTGTAGTGCACAATTTTTACCGACAAAAAAAATGCTGTTTTGAAGCCAGGTACTCATTACATCTAAGTAGATTGAGAAAAGTGGAATGAGGAAAAGTGATATATTTAGAAAACCTTTCCCAAGGGAACCGCAGTGTGACTCGAACCCACAACTTTTCAATTACAAGCTGAGCATCTGACCATTAGACCACACTAGCCCCAATTACTTGATTGGACTGAATCATTTCTTATAGGTGGTACTCAAAAAGTCCTTGTAGAAGGAGTCCCAAGCCTGTTCTGTCAAGAGTACCACAGGGTACAGTTTTAGGTCCATTTACACGTAAATGACATTGATCAAAATATCCAACAGGGAACCAAAATGGTAATAAACAATAAAACTGTCTAATTGTAATGGGAAGAAGACTGGAAAGAACCCCCCACTGTCAACATCAAGTAGACAACACTTCAAGATCTATATAAACTCAGAAAAATAGCTGCTGACAGAAAGAAAATTAAGGGAAGAAATAAGCCAGAGAATTCAAAAGGCAACAGCTCTTTATCTTCATAATGGTAGGGTTTTCATAGGTTGAAAAGAATTGTCAACATAAACCACAATGGCAGTGTACGATAAAGTTTGTATTTTCTGTCCTACTCTCCTTTATAGCAGTGAAACTTGAACCTTGGACATGGAGGAATACAGCAGAGTACAAACAGCTGAAATGGAATATCTGAAAAGAGTGGTAGGGAAAACTAGAAGAGACAGAATCATAAATACAATACTAAGAGATCAAACTAAAGTAAGTGATGTAAAAACTAAAAATAGAAATGAATCAGCTTAGATAGTTTGGACATGATGACAGAATGAATGATAAGAGAATAGCTGAATCAGTATACAATGCTGAAACCCAAGGAGAGAGACCAAAAGACACTCCGTAGAAAGTGGGAGGAAGATATAAAAGAGGCTCTAGAGAATAGAATGTTCTGTTTTTCTATGCACTTTTTCATGATGGTTCTCATTGCAAAAATACCTTCTCTTATTCCTGAGTTTTTACGAAATCCAAACTGTGTGACATTGATTTCTTCACCAATGATGACATAGGAAATGAAAATATGCAAATTCTTAGAAACCTTCACTGGCAACAGATGACAACAATAGAGAGTAATAACGATGTATCATCATTAGTTGCCATGCAAAGTTGTGTAAGACAAGGATGCGTAGCTTCCCCTGAATTATTTAATTTGTATAGAGAATGGACTATGTGAATAAGAAGGATGCATAAGCATTAGTGGATACAAAACGATATGCAGATGACACAGCTTTACTGGCAGAAAGTGAAGTTGAACTACAAGAATTAGTGAATAAGATTAACAAGAAAAGTCTAGAATATGGACTAAAAAAAAATCCAAAAAAGACGGAGACCATGGTCGTTTGCAAATCAAACTATGCAGAAGCCTACAAACAAGTGAATATCAAAGTATATGACATAAACATTGAGCAAACTCGCCATTTTGAATACCTTGGAAGCTACCTTACAGATGATGGCTGTTGCACATTTGAAATAGAAAGTATAGGAACAGCCAATATATGTCTGATAAAAATGACCAATTTGCTATGCAATCAACAAATAGAACTGAACACCAGGATCAGATTTTTAGAAAGCTAAGTCTGGTGTGTTTTATGACACGAAAGTGAAGTCACGACTTTAAGGAAGGAAGAACCAAAAAGAATAAATAGTTTCAAAGTGTGGTGCTACAGAAAACTACTGAGCATTAATTGGAAAGATAAAATATTAAATAATCAAGTTTTGGAAAAAATGTCAAGACTAACACTACTTAATAAAATTATGAAAACATACGTGACCTACTTTGGTCATACCAACACGAGAGGGAAATATCTTACCTATGCTTCCATTCGGATAGATAGAGGGAAAGAGAGGAAGAGGTAGACAAAGAAACGTGGTCAAACAATATAATGGAATGGACAAACATCAAGATCATATAAAATATAAGAGACAGAGATGGAGAGAGATTGTCTGCCAACTGGGAGCTCCAGAAGCAACCTAGATAGAGAGAGAGAGTATGAGATGAAATTGAACGTGAAAAGAGAAGAGTCCAGAAAAAAAAACTTGCAGATTTCTGAAGACAACAGCATAACTCTGGACCAACCATTTTTTTAATGGTTATCAGATATATATTATGTGACAAACTTGGAGCAGTGCAGAGGGCCAACAGTAGGCTGAATCACAATGTCCTACCTTGACCATGACGTTGAGCATGGCACCAGGATAAGATATAGTGACCTTGGCCTTTTTGGGATTGTTGGTCTTGATGACAAAGTTCTCTGGGAAACTGGCTGGCAAGACACACCAAATACCATCTGTGTCCAATTCTAATGGCCGACTGGTGAAGAATATTTGTTAAGAGAAGAGAAAAAAAGATGATTAAGCTAATATGATTTTCTTAAGTACATATATCAGAAAAGAATATTTGTTCTTGTATCAAAGATTGAATCAATTTTACGCTAAATATTCCTGTCCATCAAACAGATTCTTTACTCAAGCGCGATAAATATTCATTATAAACCCTCACCACTGACCTCTTCCTGAAAAGAGTTTAAAAGTTTGACTAAAACTAAATTAGAAAGGCTTATCAAAGCATTAATAGGAAGGGTCTTAAATAGAATGGAAAAGGAAGAGATGGAGTCATGGCCTTGAAAGATCTGGGGAGAAGTCTGGGAATCAGGGTCATGGCACCAAACGCCAATTTGTCGCTGGGTCAACAAAAGCATGTCACACAGGACTTGGGATGATGGATGGGTCAACAAAAGCATGTCACAGAGGACTTGGGATGATGGATGGGTCAACAAAAGCATGTCACACAGGACTTGGGATGATGGATGGGTCAACAAAAGCATGTCATGCAGGACTTGGGATGATGGATGGGTCAACAAAAGCATGTCATGCAGGACTTGGGATGATAGATGGGTCAACAAAAGCATGTCATGCAGTACTTGGGATGATGGATGGGTCAACAAAAGCATATCATGCAGGACTTGGGATGATAGATGGGTCAACAAAAGCATGTCATGCAGGACTTGGGATGATGGAAAGCTTTCAGCAGTTCCAAGATGAATGGAAAGGCTTGATTGACTCCAAAAATCAAAATCAAAACTGACTGGCAAGAGAAAAAAATTTACCCTATCTGCTCAACAATTTCCCTGGCCCTAGTGATGATGTTGGCTCCTGTAAAGCAGACGATGCCAGCCATTTCCATGCTGTACCAACGAGCTCTGGTGTAAAAGAAAGAAAGAAAGAACAAAAAAAAAAGAAAAAAAAAGCAACAATAAAAATATTTAAAATTGATGAATATGGTCCAAACCAGAACATACTTGTGACAAATTCCAAAATGACTGCATAAAAAAATGAGTAAAAGGAAACAATACTAGCTGATCAAATTTATGTATTATATTGATGTACCATTATCACTTATTTAAATTGATTGGCGTAATGTTGAATTTAGTCATCCTCCGACAATGCTGAATATAGAGTACAAAAATTATTCTTTTTTAGATTTCCTATTTAAATATTGACAGCCCTTAGCTAGAAGGTAACGGTGATTTATGTGAACAAAGCTTTTATTTGTTCATTTATTAGAAAAAGCTTAGTTCCTCACCCTTTCCTCATCACATAGCCGTAAAAAGAATTTAAAATGCATTTGTGAGCAAGCTGCAAAGAGTCATACAGGACGACCAACCCATTGGCCCGTTTGACTTCAGCAGCATCCTTTTTCTTTTCCGCCTCAGACAGCTTACTTTTCCACACCTTGGTAAGTCCTTGTAAGGAGAGAAACAAGCAGCAGGTTCATGTCTTACTGATAATGGGATGGCCAGAACATATGGGTGAATATGTGGCTTTGAATTCATCTTTGAAAATGGGGGCTTAATTATTTATTTCCCTTGGATCACATTTGATTTATAACATAGCCAGGCTAGGACAGAACTCAGGACATTCCAATTTCAAGGAGATTGAAAAAAAAGTTCTAAGGACATTTTGTAAAAAGGTTCACCTCTATCTTCACACACCTGACTTACACTATAATTCCCTCTAGGTCAAGACAACCCCATTAATCCCAGCCTCTACCACATAATTGAGATAAATTTAGCTCCTTTTTTTCATAATAAAATAAAACATTTCTTTCTTTACTTGAAGCAATTTTTTTTTTTAATTTACAGTTAAGTTCTTGCACTGATGTGTAAATAAGCAGAGACTATAGACTAATTTTATTCAGAGTTAAAAGTAAAAAATTGGAAGCACAGCCTTCAGTCCTTAGTCACTAGTTAATATTTCACCTTTGAATTCGTAGCGGCGGTCCCTGAATGCTCTGACCGTATCAACATAGAAAGAGTTCTCTCTCTGACAGATAGTTGCTGTCCTCTCTTCCATGCGAGTCGTATGAACCTTTTTGTAAGCTTTGCGACAATACTCTGGAAATAAGTTTGGGGAAAGAGAGAGAAATAGAATGGAAATGTTATCATTCTTTCTACAGGAAAGAAAAAGAAAAACAAAACAAAAAACAATCCACTAAACTTATTGCAATTAGCTTTACAGTTACAGTGCTTTCTATTCAAAAGCATTGATAACAATCTACTGAACAAAAAAGTCTTACCACTCAAACGTTTTTTCTCAATGGCAGCTTGTTCCTCCTTGGGAAGTGTATGGAAAGCTCTAGGGGGCCCATCAGGGTATTGAGGAGGAAATTTTTCATTTTCCAGTTGCTGCTGTATACGATAGAACTCATTTTTTGTTGCTGGCACTAGAAGAAGAAAAAAAGAGTAAACGAGCAGGCCGATTATATGCTGGGGTGTCTATGGAGGGAAATTCCAAATTCGTATTTCATAGTCATGTAAAGAAGCTGAACCAGATGAAGATAAAGGTAGAAATCACAAACTACACTCAAAAAGACAGTTTAAAGATTATTCCCTACATTCAATAATGTTATTACAATCGGCAGGCATGATGATTACTTAGATGTTGCTATGTTACATATTGTACCAATTAACCATTGTTTCACACATTCACATTTGACAGGGGCTACTGATTAAAACTGGTAAAATGACATACCATCAACGGATTTGAAATAGATATGAATGGCATACTGTAAAATAAAGGCGTCCTTGCATTGTCAAAATATATATTGGAATGGCCCAAAAAAACAAAAAAACAAAACAAAAAACACAACAAAACAAAACAAAAACAACAAAACAAAACAAAAACCAAATACCACCATACTGAACTTTGAATAGCAATACTATTTGTCATCGGATTCACATAGAAATTGGTGTAGGTCTAGTCTAATTCAGTTAAACAAAACATGTGAAGTTCTATACATATCTATTGATAATTCATGGAAATTGAACGATGTTGAATACACCAACCTTACAATCATAAAAAAACGGCACTTCATGAAGGCTAAATGAAAATGATAAAACGTTAGTCCTAAATGTATCATAGAACCAGAAATTACAAACGGAAATCAATAAACCTTTACACAATGGTCAAGGGGCCTCCATTTACACTTAATGTATGAAGTTTCATGAGAACCCATTGAAGTTTTCAAACCGGCACACAATGATTTTGCATAGAGACAATCATTGGAAGTTCAGTTAAAACCTTAAAGGAATCTGTACATACTTTGTGCACCCCCTTTTTTTCTTTTTTTTTCCTTTTTTTTTTTTTTTTTTGCTGATTATATGTTCTCTATTGTGAAATGTTACTCCCATTGTCTGTATAATTTTTTAAAGAAAGTAATTAACAAATCAAAGTAACAAAGTAATTAACTTGCGTTAATTGTGTGGGGATTGGGGAGGCCAGTCAACCTTAGCAATGAAATTAATATTATAGTCAATTAGGAATTTTGTGGTACCCAACTTGGGTAAGCCTAATTGTAGATCAAGAAACAAGGCCAAGGTCTAGACCTAAATCTAAACCTAAATTCATCTAATTTTGAATCACAATAAGATAAAGCCATTAAAATGTTAGCATTTGTGAGATTATATTTATCATATATATAAACTGGTTTCTATATATACAAACTTTTTAAAAAGTATTATGGTTCATATATTGTGTTTCTCTAAATAACATGGCATGACGGATGAGCATGATCTAATAACAAAGGAAATAAATACAGAAGCATATTTTGCAAATTTTGGTATACAGTAGTCTCCGCCTAATAACCCGCCGCCTTATAGCCCACTTCGCTTAATAACCCGCTTTGCCGGTGAAACAGT
>JBCJKE010125637.1:240-10837 GCA_039654525.1 Melibe bucephala
ACAAAAAAAAAAAACAAAAACAAAACAAAAAAACAAAAACAAACAAAACAAAAAACCTTGCCATGGTTATGTAGTACAGAGCAGGTTTGTCAACACTAGTTTGCTTTTTGGATTTTTGTCTTCACCAAACTCTGTCCGGTTGATCAAAAATACCCCTAACTCTAGTAGAACAAAATTAACACTCTGCCATGACAATTATGAAACTGAGAGACGTAAGGCCAGGTGATAGTTTTTTTTTATAGTGACTTTTCGACACAATGACTCCATTAAAACAGTATAACTTTTGATTGGCTTGATAGAACTTGATGAAACAAGACTTGGTCTTCTTATCGTCTAGATCCTTACAATCATATGCTAAAACTATTGTTTCCTAATCTAGCGAGTTCAAAGAATCTAAGATCTCGGCCACAATCAAAGGGTCTTTGAGTTTTAATTGCTCTCACTATATTCTCATTTCTATACAAAGATGACTAATTGCACTGATATTTGCTTTGGATTGTTTCTTTTTCAATTCATCCCATGCCATTATAACGCCTATAATATACTATTATACATTTACCACATAACAATTTGAACTTTTCCACTTGAGCTCTCATCTTTGTCTATCCTTTGCTTCATTTCATGGATCTGCCTCTATGACTTCTAGTCTTCAAATTAGTGTTATACGCTATGTGTCTATGTAAGTTTATGTATGCAAGCATTACAAAAAATGTTTTTAAAGATACAGCTTTCACATTGTAATTATTATTCAAGTATAATTAATACACTATGTCTCTATGTTAAAATGTGATATTATTGTGAAATGACATGTTATCCACCCAAATGTCCTTGAAAGGATGAATATATAATTTTCTTATTGTATTATCTTTCATCTTAATCGTGTAGCTCAAATAGGAAAAAGTTGAGAGATTTAACAAATGGTTGGGGAATCAAGAGATCTAATCACATTATGGAAGCCTCCATGCTAAATCAAGAGAGTATTGGCATCTCTACATAAATACAAATTGGAGCAGCTGAAAGTTACTTACCACAGGAAAATTTGTGCCCTTTTGGTCTATGTGACAGAATTCTATTAACTTTTCATAGATGCTGTCAAAAAGAAAAAGAGGTCTCAGTAAAAATTGAGGTCATAGATCTTGTAAAGAAACTTCTCAAATATTTGCTCACATTTTTGCTTTTCCCTTTCCCCTTACCATTATTGCTATTTGCCTTTGAATTGTCTGCCTTTAGGGCCTATTGATATAATTTAATAATTTTAGTCTGTGTGAAGATCCATGTTTGACAAAAATGTTACTATTCGATATATTGTATTATTCAATTTAAACATACGCATAAAGTTGATCCTTTCAAACATTGGACACCAATATGCAAAATTTGCAAATACTTCCAATCCTAGCAATTTTCCTGAAGTCAAAGTTTCAATTTCCTAAAAATATTCTCCTTGCTTTCTCCACCACAAACAAAGCTAAAATTAGGGTTGAGGTGATGTTAAATGATTCTGTTTTGGTAATTCAACTCTTTATCAATGCAAAACAAAATGCATTAGCATGGATGGAAATGAAATTTACAAATTTGATTTGTCATTTGGTACACAATGTCATGAACACTACCTTGGATTCCTGAAATTTTTTTTGTTCTGTATGACACGATTCAGATCCAAGCCATTTGTCCTCATCCTTTCATACATATCTTCAATTTTTTTCTAAAATTGGAAAGCACAAGAAAGAAAACAAATTAAAAATTAAATTTAAAAAATGAAAAAGACATTGCAAAACATCAAAATCCCCTGCCATCCCTATTAAAATTCAGGGAAAGCAAAGGGGTTATAAAATTTCATAAAGTCTGAAAAATTCCCCTGATATGAATAATGAATAAAAATCATTTTTATCAAAATCAGAATTGCTTTAAAAATTCATTATATGTCACAAATAATGAGACAAGCCGCTAAAAATCAACACACCAGCCCTTAAATGAATTTCAAATATGTAATAATATAAATAATCCTGATTTCATTACAGAAAAAGAAAATGTTTTAATCCATCTCATGAATGACAAATGAAAAGCACAAAATTTAAGCATTTTCAGGTCTTTTGAAAAAAACATGAAATAGACTTCAGGCAATGCAAATTCCTTCATCAAATTTACAAGTACAATGAACTGTTGCAAATCCCACAAAAGTCAGCAGAGGCAATAATGCATGAATTGACTTTCTAATAAATGTATGAGGATTGATTCAAAAAATGTATGAACACTACTGTGGTTACAGGGGCAAAAAAGGACAGCTGCTGCATTGCATTTTACAAATAAAGCAGAGATCATATACAGCACCCTTCCACTGATCATGCGCTAAGCACTGTAGAAGGGGTTTTCCAACAGGCCCCTTTTTCAGCAAGAAATTATCTCAACTCCAGATGAGCATACAGAACAACATTCGTCTCACAGGTGCATCTGTTTAATATACTCGCAAGATCTTTTACTGCCTACAGCCAGGTCAGGTAAAGAGAAAATATGGCTTAAAAATGTTGTCCAAATTTCCATCCCACCTCTATAACATGTTGGATACAAACTTGGGACAACTTCACATTCTACAAACGTGAAAATCTATACAACATACTAAACAGATTTGATAACAACCCAACACAATGTGATCAACTGTCCTTCTCTCACAAGAACATACTGGATAACTTTCTTTCTTTTCTTTTTTTCTCAATAAGTGGGGTTTTTTCAACACTGACTTTTTAAAGTATGACTACAGACTTTTTACTGTAATCTTTCAGTTCCATGATAAAGACATCAAAAGAGTATACCTGCAAGGCATATGGACACTTCCCAGGGGGCTCAGGGGGGATCTGAATGTCGTCATTGGAAACATTCTGTACACTCCTAGACAAGATGGCTGTGGACAAGACAGATCATTAAGTGACAAAAGAAAATGATTTAATTCTAGTGTTAATTTTAAACTGCAGAGATAAAATGTTTGAAGAGCTGTCTTGAGCCACGATTAAACAAACCATATTAGGCAGTTTTTGAAAGTTTTTGTCAGGTATTGGAGAGTTAAAGAAGGTGGAAAAAATATTAAGAAAAAAAGAAAAAAAGAAAAGAAAAGAAAAGCTAGAAAACTGTGTACAACTGTCTGACGCAATGCTAAAACCAAATAATGATATGATCTACAATGACATTCTATATGTGTCATATACATAATATAAATAATGTAATTTTCTGTGTACAACAGGCAAACCTTTTTTTTTTTTTTTTTTTATTTATGCTGGAAATTCCCATCATTCAGTCAGAAACTCTATATTGATCAGGTATAGAGACATACTCAGATCACTAATTTGGTTCAATCCAGTTGTGTTCAACCTTTAATATACTGAACGTTGCAACCACTGCCAATAACTAAATGGATGATCAGCTAGTGAAACGCCACAGAGACAGTTATTTCAAATTGATTCAATGTTTAACATTATCAGTCTAAAATAGATCAGCATCCAATGTAAATACTTCTTTCACAATGAAGTATGGAGAGTGGCCTACTTAAATACAATATTTTATACAAATAATGGATACAATACAATGATGGAAAAAGTTGGCACTAACACTTTTATTTCCTCTGTCAGCCAAAATGCTACAAACTTCGTAATATCATATTACAAACTGATCTAAATTTTAATTAATACTGCTGGTCTATCAATAAGTAGAAGATAAATAAAATATTGATAGGTATTATCACCTTATAACCTGAGGATTGAAACAATAACAAAATGGAAAAAGGATAACTTACAAGCATCGGACGAATTCAAAATTGGACTGTCATTATTACTCTGGAAAATAAAAGATAAGATGATACAATAATAAAATAGATCGTATAATAAATATTAATTACAATAAATATCAAAACTGGACTGTGATTATTACATTAGAAAATAAAAAGGTACATGACGATGGAACAATAAAACAGAATATATAACAAATAAATCTGATAGAAAAAAACATATTATTACTATGCTATTTTTCTGCCTAACTATTGCTTCACAAATAAATAAATACATGTAACAGCATCTTCTATCTCAATCTACTCATTTTCCAATCTTACATTTATAAAACACAAATAAAATTGAAACATCAGGACCCCTTTCATACACTTCCATAATTATTTTTTAAAATCTATGGACTTGATTTCTAAAATCCAGAGATTCTTTTTTTTGTTTTTTTTTTTTGTACATTAAAATGAATTTAATATTTTCAATAAAAGTGAAATTGGAGAATTAGACATATAATCATCTGCATCTCGGGTGATTAATCATGAGAAAACTGCCTGAAATCATTTTAAGGGTCCAACTGGGATTGATTTTTTTAACCTCAAAATACACAGAAAAAAGTAAGCAGCAACAACAACAAAATACATGTACTAACCTCTTGTATTGCAACATCTTCTTCCTCAGACGATTCCTCATCTTCAACATCTTCATCAGGACCATATGAAACAAGGCGTGTCGCTAAAAAAAAAAAGAAAAGAAAATATATGTCGACTTAGCTTCAAACTATAGTGCAAATCATATTGAAGTTGATATGCTGTTTTCCAGACACATGATGCTGAATAGCTGCCAGTGAGTGAAAGTACATTTATTTGCATTTCTACTATCTACCACTCATAGATTACTGAGCACCCTTTCCCCAATTTTATGGCATGATTTATTTTTTTTTCAGGCCAATGATCAAATCTGATATAATTACAAAGACCCTAAATACCATGTACAAAAAAAAGAAAAGAAAAGAAAAAAGAAAAAAAAAAAGAGCAGTTTTATTTTTATACTTGAGATAGCTTTTACTTATACCTCTTACTTCATGACCAATCCTTACAATAATATAACAAACCTTGACTGTAGACAGTCTTAAAAAACAACAAGTTGTTCAGACTAGAAAATATTTTGAGAAAGTGTATAAAAAAAGATAAATATAGCATAATATAAATAAGAAAAATATAATTGAAAGATACTGTTTGCAATGATTCTTTGACACGTACACAGGTAGAGGACTTATAATATATACCTTTTCTTTCTGGTTTTGATGAGCCTTGACTGGCAGGAGAGTCTTCTGCCACGGCATCCTTAAGTATATCTTCCTTTCCATGTACATCTTCATCTTTGGGGGACGCATCTGTAGGGTGTCTATGGTGGTGGTGATGATGATGATGACGATGGTGATGTTTTCTGCTGTGATGATTGTCATCCTCATCGTCCGATATGAAATCGACCGGACTGGCCTCTGGTTCTTCTTTCAGCTCTGGCTTGAGATCTACCTCGGGCGCAGGATCTGGCACAATGGTTTTGAGTGTTATTTTATCTTCATTCTTGTCCCCCTCAATTAACGGTTCTTCCTTAACCTCTGCAATGGGCGGTTTTAATTTGGTCTCAGAAAATGAGTTGTTTTTAGAATCATTTTCCTCTTCATCCGAATCACCATAGTCCATTTGAAGAGAAGAAATTGCTGAAGAGCTGTCAATTCGCTCCATGATCTGTGTATGCAAAAATGGACAGATTGTCTTCGCCGATCAGAAATATCAATTTCTTCCAGTTGAGCACTCTAAAGTGATAAAAACTTAGAGTTTATTACTTCAATTCAATTCTCTCATGAACTACTGTTGATCAGTTGTTTTCGAGCAAGCCTGAAAAAAAAGCAAGAAAAGAAATATTGTTTTGTTTTTAAATATGGTTAACTAGTAATCAGAAGAAGAGAGAAAATAATTAATAACAAAACATTCCTATCATTGTCTACCCACCAACTTGTGAAATTTAGTTTCATTTAAAATTATTTCAATTTGATTTCATTTCAAATTATTTTACCAGCTTAAATTTTAACTTTTTGTGTATCATTAGAATCAACTTAAAAATCTAGCTGTCATTACATTACAAGTCTTCTTCTCATTATGCCACCATTCTCTAATTGCCACCACTGTTGCACCATTCCCTTGCCATGGATAGTCTAACTGTCAAGTCTTCAATGGCCTAAAACTGTACGGTAATAAAATACAATGACAGAGTTGGTACTTTGCACAACAACAAGTGTCAGGATTTGTGTTGTATTCTCACTCTATTAATTTCATTGCAATGCTGCCAATTTCAGAAAGTTCAATGACAACCCTGTCCCTATGCAAGACAATGATCATTTTGTCGCGATGAGGAGGGACTTAAGTGTATTGTGATGCACAAAAATCTATATACAGTCATTCAATTTAACCAACCACCTTGTTATGACAAGAAGGCAAATGCCCTCCCGCATCATTGTACAGCTGATCATGTATGTCTCTTCATTGAAGTCTAAATCTAGGCCACATACACCTTTTTTGTCACATTGATGCATTTGATTGGTTGGAAAGTGGACCAGGAAGGAGGGCGTGCATTTGTTATCCAGAATCAAAGGGGTGAGAATACTCTTTAGTGAGCAAACTCTAGATAAGTTTTCATAGTTACTTTGCCTATATTAAGTTGACATTTCATAGCTTTTTTGATTGCCAACATACCAATATAATGGGTTCTATGATGGCAGATGGCATTTGAAGGCGGTTACTCAGAGTGATGATTCTGATACAAAAAATCTGTTTCATCAAAATAGCAGGCACTTCTAAATAGGCAAAACAGGCATGCAGCTGGAGGGCATTCTCGCAAAAACTAAATGTATTTTAGAGTGACGTGAACTAATTTGATCTGTAAGTGCTTAAATTTCTCTGTTCATCGAACGAGCACCCAGCTAGTATAAAATATAATTTAAGACCTCTGTTGATTTTACAGCATATTCCTCTCTTCAGACTTGGAGATGGTTCTGAACAAAATTGGTAATAGTAATCCTCCAAAATGATATTCCACTGGCTTCAATTGAAAGTTTGTAAAAGCCTGCATGTAATATAAAACTTGACAATAATTTTATCAGACCTTTTATAGGTCAATGTAGGTAGCCTTTTGGCAATGTTTCTGCTTCGCCTGGGTTTGTATTCTAAGGAGAATGCTTTGCATGAATGCCTAGCCACAGTCTCCTTCCCTCTGAATTTGCCACTCATCTTCTAGGAGTCAGTAAAAAGTCAATAACTCTGAGGTACAAGATGCTATTATGTAGGGGTACGTTGACGACAATACTCAAGTTGACTGAGTCTGTCAGCTTTTATGAAGAAGAAATACAGAGCTTTGCCTTCGAAACAGAATTTTTCTCTTTTGATCTATTCTATCAAAAAAATAAAAATCAATAATATATATTTATAATATAGATGCCTCGCAGACGTTCTTCACCAACTTTCATTGTTGAAGATGGCGATTTGTAAAGAAATCTTTGCTCCAGTTATGGGCAGATTTGTGGAGGGTGACAATCCTATTTTTTTGCCTGAAATGGCTTGTGAAGAGGGGCCTCAAGTCATCAAGAACTGGCCCTAACCCTAAATTCCTAATATAATATAATATAATTCTATTAAAAGGCGGCAGCAGGAAACATACGTGGACAGCCTGAACACCTGGACAACATCAAAGAAAATGAGCTACAATGAATTCCAAGAATGCCTCAGGTGAGAGAGATGAATCGAGAGCCATGGCCGTCATGCCTGTCCAAGGCAGGACACCGCATGATGATGATGATAATTCTATTGGCATAGCAATTTAAAAGCTAGCAGTAATTGTACCTCCATGGTAGCCTGGACATCTTGGTTCTCAATTTTCAATCTGACTAACATTCAACTTCTGATGCCATAAGCTCTTTCATTAAAATATGGGAAACACGATATCGGTAAGGACTCACAATGCTAAAAAAGTAAAAGATTTTATTTTTAACCAATTCAATTATTCCCTCCAAGCACGGAACTAAAGTAAAAGATTATCACCTCTCTAAATTTCTTAAAATCTCTCAGAATCAGCCAACAATTACTGAATTTAGTCTAGATCTAGATTGAAATTGGGCACTTCTTTGGTTGTTCCCTCCAGGTACCAGTGCAATCAAGGGATACATGTAACTTTTTTTGCATATTTGGCATTTATTTTAGATATTATATTCTTTAACTACAAAACTTTTAATCTGATAAAAATATATTGATCTGTGCCGTAGGATGCAATCGAGGCGCTTACTTTTTTTTATCAAACTATAGATCAGATTAAAAGTGCTATGCCCCCGGCCGCGGGATATGTAAAAACACTATTTCCCCGGCCACTATCTCTTCTTCCCATACATCTCTCTTTTTTATCTCTTTCTCTGCCAATTACCCTCTCTTCCCCCTTCTCTTTATCTTTCCTCCCCACTCTCTCTCTATAGAGATCTTTTTCTATCTCTTTCTCTCTCATTCTCACTGCAATGCAATTCGCGCTCTTTCTGTCTATCAATCAAACATCCACCTACCCACCCACACACAAACGCGCACACACAGAAGGTGCAGAATTTTATCGTTTAGTTTAGCCGGTAGTCCATCCATCCTATACTGTCTACCAGTAAGTTGCGCACGTAATAAAGTATGAGAAGTCACAAAAATCAGCGGCCGGGGAAATTGAAATAGCGTTTCATATATATATGCCTCTGTCTCCAGCGAAATATAATAGCCTTTCCGCTGCTTCGATCACTGGCGGTCGGGGAAATAGCATTGAGCAACTTAGTAAAAGATATAAAAATATTTAATCATTTCTTCCGAGGATGTTTAGCCTGGATTTTCACAAAAAATATGAAAACATAGATCTAGGTTTCCAAATGAAATTCGAACAATTTCGTCCCCCTTGATTTCGCTGGTTGGAACAACCAAAGAAGTGCCTGAATCCTGAAACAGTGAATTTGAATATTGACAGGTCGTCAGTCAGTTGAGTCAGTTGGGCAAAAAACACAGTATATTATCTAGATCTAGATCTAGTATAAATAAAGACTCTAGAACTAGATACTGATTCTTGTAGATCTTAATCTAGATCTAGATTTTCTAGATTCGGTAATTTAATTGCAGAGCTTTGCATCGTTTTTTTCAGGGGTTTTTCAGGTGTTTTCCGAAGTAACTTTTCCCCCGGAAAACAATCCCACCACTGAAAATAGACACAAATTTTTTCTTACATTTTCTAAGTTCCCCCCTGAACCCCTCCCCCCCACTCTCTCCCATAGAATCTACACCCTGGATATAATTAAAATTGGTGCAACATTACCTTAGAGCTTGGAAATAAATACACTAGAGAGTTACACATCCGTATATAATCCAACTCACAAAACAAACAAGGATTATATCACAAAGCGGACAATTATAATCCAAAGGACAAGTGGTGCATACAATCATTTATAAAACTTTAGACAGGGGCTGAAACTGAAAGCAATCTCGAAGGATCGATAAGATAACCCTAGAATTAGAGTCTACCAAACGATGAAATAAAATGTGATTGTGAGTCCGTGATTGTGATAAAAGATAATTTTATTTAATTTCATTTTTTGTTAAAGTGATAAAATTATTATGTATAGGCTACATTTACATCTCTACTCAATCAAAAAAGAGATGGAATGACGAAGTCTACATCTTGAATCTAGATCTAGATCCAGAAATAAGACATACATACCTTGACATTCACAACTACAGTTGAGAATCGACAAGACTCAATTAAACATCTGTAAAATAGTCTCAAAGAATTCAATTTTTATGTAATAATAATATCTAGATCTAGACACAAGTTTCCATGTTTTCCATCATAAAACGCTACTTGGCCGCAAACGGAAGTAAACACGAGCAATGCTTTTTGTATCTCTGAAAGTAAAAGACTTCTCTTCAACCCCTCGCCCTTCCTCCTCTTCGTTTTCATAAAGGCTAACAAATTCAATTAACTTAGCATTCTTGTTTTGTCAACGCGTCGAAAAGTAACTAGATCTATTAATTATAATTATTATAGTCTAGGCCAGTAGTAGTATTTGCATGTTAATTGTTTGTAGCACATATCTTTAACGTCGAGCGAAGTCATTACTTGCTATTGGGTTTTATGTAATTAAGTTTTCGGAATGTTAATGGGTGCCATGATACCAATTATGTACCATCAGGGCTCAAATCGACAAGAGACCTCTAGGAATTAAAGATCCTAGCTCAAGATAGAGACACCAGGAAAAGAGTGACGGACATAATTAAGAAATACATGTACTGAAGAATTGGCATTGGCGCACACAGTTTAGGGCAAGCGTCTATAGGGCTGCGAAGCCATTTATTATTAATAATAGGTGCCATTTGCTTTCTTATCTTAGGCCTACATATTGCCAGAGCTGGATCTTTTCATTGTCCCTATTTTTAATCTATGATAACTCTTAGGTATTTTGCATCATTTATTATCTTCAATGTTAGTTATAGAGGTGATAATTTGATTCTGTAAGTTGTTTTTTTTATATGATATTTTAAGAACGGTATTTTTTTAGGTGGAATTTCATTTTCCTCTGTGTGTGTGTGTGTGTGTGTGTGTGGTGTGTGTGTGTGTGTGTGTGTTTTCCTATCGTTGGAGTTAATATCCTTTTAGAGCATTTTACAATCATTGACATTTTACTTTGTACAATAGGCTGTCGTCTGCAAATAATCTCTCTCTCTCTCTCTCTCTCTCTCTCTCTCTCTCTCTCTCTCTCTCGAGAG
>JBCJKE010125747.1:0-10836 GCA_039654525.1 Melibe bucephala
CTACTACTACTACTACTGCTACTGCTACTGCTACTGCTACTACTACTACTACTACTACTACTACTACTACTACTACTTCTACGACTGCTACTACTACTACCACCACTACTAATACTGCCACCACTACTGCTGCTGCCGCTACTATTACTACTGCAACTGCTATTACTACAACAACAACAACAACTACTACTACTACTACTACTACTACTACTATTACTGCTACTACTACTACTACTACTACTACTACTACTACTACTGCTACTTCTACTTCTACTACTATCACTAACTACTACTACTACCACTAACTACTACAACTACCACGACTACTATTCCTACTACTACTATTACTAATACTACTACTACTATTGCTGCTTCTACTACTACTACTTCTACAACAACTACTGTTACTATGATAATATGGCCCGCACTTTTCGATTTTAATCACCGTGGGTTCTTTTACAGGCTCAAAGGCACATGGGACCTCCTACTTTATCATCCGTCTCCGATGGGATTAGGCACTCATTTATCCTGCCTAGCACGGGGCAAGGAGATGGTAAAAAACCCAAAAACTCGGATTGCAAAAAACTCCGAAAAAAAAAGGATTTAAAATTCAAGCCTGCACAGCCAGGAACAAATCCGGGAGCATTGGCTTGTTGATCGAGTACTCTTTCCTTTTCCCGATTTCATTCCGAGGACTTTTCCTGCAATAGCCTCGTCGTATGTGTATTGGTTGACCAATCTTCAAATGTCTCTCTGTCAATATCTGATGGTATCTTTATCTTCTGTGTGAATTTCACCCGCCGGCAGTCTTCACTCTGCTTCCCCTATCTTATTTTGGTCTAAACTGACACTCATTTCGTCACCCGCCTTCATGCACGTCTTACAGACCACAAGACGATGTTGAAAGGTCACATTCTCCCCAAGTACTACTTTGCAGTTTCCGATCTCATTGAGCTTATTCCTATTAATTGTACAGTAAATAATCTATCTGAGAATATCTTCCTCCACAAATATGTCCCCAAAAATTAATGTTAATATTCTTCCTTCTTTAAATCCTGTTTCCCTCGTGACATGGTCATTGGAATCAGCACCGATGACCAATGTCTCTTCTTTTGGTTTGAGCATCATCAAGTTGACCAAAAACGTTCCAAATGTTGTCCAATAAATGTGTAGCGCGGTCTGCTTACCGATCTATTCCCAGGTTTTGGTAACCATAAAAATAACAATACAGTAGTGCTTATTAATTTTTATTGCTACTTAAGCAGTGACCATAAAATAGCATCCTGATTGCTGCTATCGTGCTGGATATAGGTGGAGGGGAACCACATAATGTAATATTTTGCTGATTGAGACCATGGTGCACCCTTGACTACTCTCAACATCTTGGCACATACACCATCTTCGTTTCGCTGCTTAACCACTTGGTTTAGGTTACAGGGCTTGTTCTAGGGTATTGGAGAGGATAACAATGTCTTCTGCGTAGTCTGTGACTGTTATCGGGACAGCTCTTTCTTTCGCTTTTTGATTTCTGCAAATTCGCGAACTCTATTTCTTGTGATAGTAGCACGGTGACGGCAACAATGAAAAATAATGAGCTAGAGTATTTCCTTGACGAACGCCAGATACTGTTTAAAAATAATCCCTGTCATTATTTGAAGAAGCACTTTGGCTGTGGCACTTGTATAAAGAACCGTGTTTTGAGGGGACCTCATATTATGTTAAAACTATCTGCATTGATTTTCCTCTATTTATTGCAGGCTTCAGAAGATTTTCCGAAATCAGCGAAAGTTGGTACAGCTGCCCACTGGTAGATGTTTCGCTTTTGCTCTTTAATCTACGCAGTGTTAGTATTTGGGTTGTCGTTGTCCTATTTCTACGGAATCCATTTAGACTTATACTTAGTTTTCAATTTCATTTAAATTTTTAATTTCAGTACATTCTCGGCCAATACCATTGATTCTGGCAGACTGTTCCAAATATTACCGACTCTGTTGCAGAAGGAGTTTTTTTCTAACTTCTAACTTTTATCTTTCTTTAAATAATTTGTATTTATGTCTTCTACTGTTCTGATTTTTTTCTCGGAATTTAAATAAGTCTGAGACCGTTGGGTCATATCCGCTACAGATAATATTATTATATGTCTCTATCATATTAATTTCCTCTGCTTCTTCTATACTTTAGGGTTGGAAGTTTAAATCTGTGCAGTCTTTCATGGTATACTAATTTTAACATTTCATAAGCCTGGTTTTAACTTTGTTGCTCTCCCTTTTACATTTTCTATCATCTCAATGTGTCTTTCCAAAATGTGTGATTTATTTATTAATTTAATGTATAATTTAATAAAATGTATTAATTTAGTATCTATCAAAGTGTATCATAATTCTATTAATTAACATTCTACTATGTATCTTTGCTCATATCGATGATAGTGCGATTCCCTTATAGCTTGATGTGGATCTGAGGTCCCCCTTTTTGGAAATGGAAGAACGCCACCGTTGAGAATACCTTGTAACCGGAAACCAATGAATTGGTTAGAACAACGTACATAAAGCTGGCAGACACTGCCAATAGAGTATTCTTGCCATCGCGCCGAAAAGTAACTAGTTCGATTTCAAATTCAAGCCTGCACAGGCAGGAATCGAACCCTAGACATCGGGCTTGTTAGTCTATGCTTCACATGACGGTGGGCTCAAAGTAAGGCCTCTTGGGCCCGTTCATATTATTCTATTGCCTTAGATCTTGGCCAAGAGCTGCAAAGGTTGGCTAGAACTAAAAGCCTTCCATTGTGCGAGCTGGGTTTGGCCTAGATCTAGAAATTTAATAAATCAAGGCAATCTTGCATTACAATCACGTGGGCCTATCTCTCATTTTGTCTTGAAAATCGGCTTCGGGTGCTAGCTCTGTGGGAACACGTCATTTCATTATATTTATAATCATAATGTGTTTATTTATACTCCCACCCACTGCCACTCCATGCACACAATGCAAAGCTGTGTAGGTCATGGAGAAACTGCAAACGTAGTAGAAGCAGAAGTACACAGTCAGTAGATAGGTGGCGGTCACCACTGGGTTCATAATACTGTTTTCGTCGAGCATGTGGACATTTGTACATTTTAAGCTTGCTTTTTCTTTGACTTCATTAATTGTGTGCCCGTATTGTTTTCTCTGGTCTTCTTTCTTCTGCCGAACACCACGTCCGTGGTTGCTTTTTTCTCTCCTCGAAATGTGAATGATAGAAGAAACGCAGTAGTGACCGTCTAGATGCCTTCCTCTTAAATGCACGTTTCGTCTAAATATCGACTGTTCCAGCGAACCATATTTTTCTTTATATAAAACGACATTATTTATACCCGGAATCAAATTTCGCCTCATTCCAATATACGGTGCTATTAATAATGTAGAAGGAATCTTCCAACGGTCTCCGATGATTTTTTTCCCCCGGATTTTCCTTTCTGTGTCTGATTTTAACTTAATTATCCCCCCCACACACACACACCACCACCACCACCCTAGTTATACTATACTATAATACGATCTCTGACGGTCAATAAATTGCTACAATATTCTATTAAATAGCTAATTATGTGTGCATCAGGCGACCACTGTCCACATCTTGGTGAGTCCAGACTTCAACATCCACACATACCTGAGTCCTGACAAACATCCACACATACCTGAGTCCAGACTTGAGTCCAGATTTAAACATCCAGTCATACCTGAGTCCAGACTTAAACATCCAGTCATACCTGAGTCCAGACCTAAACATCCATTCATACCTGTGTCCAGACTTAAACATCCATTCATACCCGAGACAAGACTTTAACATCTATTCATACCTGAGTCCAGACTTAAACATCCATACATACCTGAGTCCAGACTTAAACTGCCACACATACGCGAGTCTTAACTTAAAACATAGGCGGTAATTATGGCGTACCCACGTGTTAAACAAGGACATTGATACATGGGGTGTGAAGGAGTCGTGTTTTCATAATGGAGATGAGGCAATGACGTGGATATTTCTAAAGTTTACTATCAGATTCGTGTGTACGAAGGTTGACGACAGGGCAATATTATTTCATTCATCTATAAGCAATTGTTATGGCCGTTTAAATCGTAGTTGTAACTTTCCGCTGTATTCAGGAAATGTCACGAGGCGAAGAGGGTGTAGAAAGGAATGGTGGGTTTGTAGTATTTGTATATGCATATATGTGCCATCGAACTGTCCTTAATCTCTTTCAAAGTAGTGCTCTCGCAAAAATTCGCGTAAATGCCCACCATTCGCCTAATCGCCCACTTTCCTTGCTTCCCGACCGCTGGGCATTAAGACAGACTCTGCTATGATAAACGTTGAGTGATTGTGCTGTTCTTCCCGTCAGACACCTCCTGACTCCACCCTCCCTTCCGTTCACTCTGCCCTGAGATGATGAATTGAGGAACGTGACAAGCGTTCGCCCGGAACGTAATAAAAAATAGGTAATGCTTATTTTAAGAACGCGTCTGTCGGAAGGCGTTGAAGCCTGTGAACGGGAAAGGCAGAGACCTCTATGTTGGACCCCGTCTCAACACATGTATGTTACCGTCCCCCCTTTGTTAACTCTTTGACCGCCATAAGCCAATACATCGGCATGAGCATGATTTAACTCTTTGACTACAATTTGCCCATCTACATGCAAATTGTAGTCAAAGAGTTAAACCGTGCTCGTGCCTAATATGGACTTATGGCATAAAGTATTTAAATAGTGCTCGTGACTATATATCGTCGATTGACACTGAAAGGGTTAACATGGATACATTACTACGCTCCCAATTGCACGCTGCAACAAACAACTTGACATGAAAACATGATTTGGCACGAAGAGACCTGTACTGAGAGACTCTGTTGGGGATTATATCCACTCATTTGTATTCCCTCAGTACCAATAGTCATTGTTGGTAACTTCCTAGTAGGCCCTTTGTCCATTACGTTAACATGTCACTCGCCTTTTGAGAAAAGATGGCTGCTTTATTTAAAGAGTTGTGGCCTTTTTTTCCCTTTAAAATTTGGTTTTGTTTGTTTTGAACATTTGTTTTGTTATTGTTTGTTTTTGTCGTTGTTGTTGTTGTTGTTCTTGTTGTTGTGTTGTTGTTGTTGTTGCTGCTGTTGTCCTGCATGTTGAGAAAAGATGGCTGCTTTAAAGAGTTGTGGCCTTTTTCTTTCTTTAAAAATTTTGCTTTGTTTTGTTTTGCATATTTGTTGTTTCGTTATTTGTTTTTGTCTTCGTCGTCGTCGTCGTTGTTGTTGTTGTTGTTGTTGTTGTTGTTGTTGTTGTTGTTGTTGTTATCGTCGATTTTTACTTGTTCCCTTTTTTTTTCAGTGTTGTCTATTTAATATTATTACTTTATTTATTTATTTATTTATTCATTTATTTGTTTATTTATTTATTTATCTATTTATCTATTTATTTTGCTTTGGTTTTAGTCTTATGACTTAATCTGATGATGAATGCGAAAAGAGAGAATGAAAACAGAATGAGGGGAAATAAGATAATTAAAGACAAAATAATCACAGAAAAGGGGACCCAACGGTAAAATATGAATTAAGAAAATATAGGAAGCGGATCAAACGTTAAATGGAGGAAGAGAAGATAATGGGGGAATACGAATATAGCGACACGTACCAGTAAAAAATATAGAGATAAAGGGCAATAAGAACATGATAGGGGGAGTAAGAACATAAATGGAGAAGTAAGAATATGTATACAGTCTGATCGGTATGTAAAATCCGAATTATTCACAGTTGAGTTCGTTTGATTTAGTTATAGATGTAGTATGGCCTTCAAATCATTTAAGTGAAATCCAAAAACAAAAACATGTCCATGTATTATATGTATTGACCTATTTGCATGGCTATAATTATAAATGATTGGCGAATGGTTCATCGATTCTTTCATGACTCACAATGAACGTCAAAGGATCATATTATTATTATTATTATTATCATCACCATCATTATTATTATTATTATTATTATTATTATTATTATTATTATTATTATTATTATTATTCCGATCTACCCCCACCTCCCATATGTCTCCCGCTATCTATCCCCCCTTCCTCCTCTATCTATCTCTGTTTGTCTGTCTGGTTGTCTGTCTGTATGTCTGTCTCTGTCTCACTCTCTCTCTCTCTCTCTCTCTCTCTCTCTCTCTCTCTCTCACACACACACACACACACACACACAAACAGACACACACAAACACCTCATAAGTAAGAAGCACAAGGAGCTGGACGCAGACCAACAGCATAGCTTTAGATGACAATTTGTCATTTTAGATCCTCGGTCCTGTCACGGCTACGACTACTAGACTGCCCTCAAGATCATGAATGGCGGGGACGAGCCAATGATTCAAGGCGTAGCATCGGATCACATCCACGCATAATCCAATCGAGTTACCCCTGGGAAAGTAGAATTTACTGTAGCTCTCACAGTATGGAGACGCATCAAGATTTACCCCTAGATCCTCTACACTTTGTTGTTGTTTTGTTGTTTTATTAGTTTTGTTTTTTTTTTCTTTTCCAATGTACATTCACCCAATCCGGTCCAACCCACAGGTATTTTACGAGCTCATCAATAACGACCCACTGTCATCGAATGGGGGGCGTTGTGGATAAGAGAGATGATTAGACTATTTTTCGCTGTGTGTCCACTTGTTGTAGTTAGGTTGAGAGTAGCTGTAGGTCAAAGGCCAATTGTCGGTCTCATAGGCCCACCAGTTGAAAAGCGTTCTTTCATTAATGACAAACGAACTGTCTAGACGCACTTCGTTAGGATCTGTAGCAAATTTATGTCGTAAGTAATACTAGATTAGACTAGTATGTTCAACTAATAGATCGATTTTGATGCATATACACCAAATTATTTACACGTTTGTATGAGGTTAATGTTGTCTAGCAATGCCTGATGTCTGTTCTAAAAATAGACGAATCGCGAAACAATAAACTCAACGCAATCTAGCTATCTCTATCGTCTCTGACTAGAGCTACTCATATTTTAATTTCTATGCACGTGAAATTTTAGAATTTTTCATGAGACTGCATTCGCCGAGATCGCAACGCCAGTTGTCTCTTGTTCTCTATTTCATTCTCTCATTCCCTTGCTCGTTCATGATCTATGACTATTTATTACTATATTACTACGCTATCAGCACCCTCATTCCTAAAAATAATAATTTTAATTTTAAAAAAAGAATAAACTAAGGATATGATAAAAGAATTTTGACGCATTGTCAAACTAAATCCCTGTACTACATGTATACACGAATACCAAAAGCTCACACAAAAGCAATATTTGATCAACTAATGTTGTTTTTTATGAGAATGGCATCGCTTCGTTGCACCAATTTTGGAGCATGTAGGTTAAAAGTCGACCACAACTAACGCACATATTTGCACTCATTTCTTTCATTCCCCTTTTAACTCAATCATGGGCTATAGTATAATCATAATTCTCCCAAATTTTCAGCTATTTTTGGATCATCGTTGTCCAAGACAATATCCTCAGTTTGGCATAAAATCAGAGTCGATGAACATAAACGAAACACCACGACCTCTGAACATTTCCATTCAGAAGTTGAGAGCATCAATTCTCAAGACGGAAGTTAAATAAAGAGATTAAGGGAGGTAACAAAAGGCCAAAGCAGTTACATACCATCTTGGACTTAGACAACTCTTCTCACATTCCGACACCTCATGGAAACCAAAAGACAACTTGTCAATGCCTCGTTCATACCAACTGTATGCTGTATGCTATCATGACGAAAACCTTCTACAGCATAATACAGCCTGCAACGAGAGAGGCTTTAGAATAATCTTAACATACATGGGGGCCCGGTGGCCTAGTGGTTAAGGCATTGCACTGTAACCCGTGATCGAGCCCCGTTTTCGGCATCTGGTTTTTTCCTTGGGCAAGAAAATTCACCCCTATTGCCCTCATTGGCGGCGCTGTACTGCGGCTGACGCCTGGGTCTATCCCGGTCTTCCTTCGGGATAGACCCTAAAGACACATTCTCCCCTGGAGTCAATAAAGGGATTTATTTATTATTATTTATTATACACCTAGGAGTGACGGAATAAACTTTTAACATCACATTGAGTGACAAATTAAACTTTAAACATCGCACTGAGTGCCGAAATAAACTTTTAACATCACATTGAGTGACAAATTAAACTTTTAACATCACAATGAGTGACAAATTAGACTTTTAACATCACAATGAGTGACGAAATAAACTTTTAACATCACATCATTGAGTGAGGAAATAAGCTTTTGACATCACAATGAGTGACGAAATAAACTTTTATTTAACATCAAAAGGTGAGACAAATAAACTTTTAACATCACAAGGAGACACGAAATAAACTCTTAACATCACAATGAGAGACGGAATAAAATCTTCAACAACAGAAAATAAACTCTAAACATAACGAAATTAACATCAATAAAATCAATAACATTAAAGGAAAGACGAAATAAACTCATAACATTACATAATAAACTCTTAACATTACATAATAAACTCTTAACATTACACAATACATTCTTAACATTATATTAATAAACTCTTAACATTACATAATAAATTCTTAACATTACATAAATAAACTCTCAACATTACAAAGTAAATTCTTAACATTGCATAATAAATTCTTAACATTACATAATAAACTCTAACATCACAAGGAGAGGCCAAATGTTTTCGACATTTTGTTCTGTGTTGTATGCCACGTAGATTGGCCATAGTGGTTACATCGAGAATTACGAAAGCAACGTATTTCAGTTTCAGAGCCGGTCTACACAGCGGTGCAAAGGGGACCAACTTACAACTTACATTTACCAAGCCGGTGGTATTGAAAAGCTTCTCTAACTCTCGCAGTTCTGAGCAAAAGGTCTAGATCTAGTTCTAGTGAACTGATCAATCTATCCATCGTCTGGAGTATTATGAGTGCTTTCGTCCAATCCCGTACATCCTAAATGTGTATTATTTGCTCATCATTTGCGACCCACTGTCATCCAATGAAGGTCTGAGTGGCAGAATTGGTGATTGGAATTTTCATTTTTACTTTTACTTTTACCGTCGTCTTGGTATTGTGGACTGTGGAGTTATTTGGTCACATAGGTACAGTGCAACCTATTTATAACATCATCGGAACCAGTAAAAAAAAATGTCGTTATACAGAAATGTAGCTATAAAATAATGAGAGGCAACCATCTTTCCTCTGTTATCCGAGCTTGGGACCGGCATGCGTACAACAGTTTGTACCGGTACAGTGCGCAACAGATATATCGACATACAAGGTTCCAGATGATTTATGTCGATGGATTGGCTGCCATATCAAGTAAGTACCTGGGCTGGATCGGGAATCGGAAGAAGAAGATGAAGGGGAAGAGTATGAAAAAATGGCATGTTGAAAGTTAATTTGATTAATTTTTTTTTATTTGTTCACTCATCAAACGGTCTGAAAATTACGACAGAGTATGAATTGAAATCACGGATGGCGATAGCGATCTATAAATATAATATACTATACGTATGGTGTATTATGTCTACTACCACTACTACCACAGAGCATAATAAATGGTCACGCACTCCTCTTCCCTTTGATTCAGCCATGTCAATGTCAGCTCTTTCTCCGACATGGTCGTTCCTTGTGACAGATAATACTAATACTGTGTTCTTACATCATAATGGAACACGATCAAGGCAGATACACGTCAACGGTGTCGGTGTTGCTGACTGACGCTGACACACGCCATCTGCCTTGCTCCGAACCTCTCCTGTAACTGTAACTGAAAACGTCCACATTCACCGCCCGTTGGTTGGAAGGGAGAAAAGCGAAAGCAAAGGGTCCATGCAAACTTGCAAGAGTGTGCCTCCCACTTCCATTAAAATGGAATTAAAAGTAAAACTAAATACGGCATTTATATAGCGCTTTTCCCCGCATATTGCAAGCTCAAAGAGCTTAGACATTTTACTTTTACCCCCTAACGGGCCTTTTCATTCCAGTTCCAGCACCTTCTCAACTCTCTGGAGAGCATACAGCAGAGCTGCCTGTTAAGCGCATCATGCTAGCAAACTATTATCCTGAATCAAAAACCGTAAAGAGGGGGGCGAAGGGGGAACATTTAATTATTTTAATACGTAGCTAAAACTGAAAGATAGTCGGTCAAAGTATTAGTACTATTACTACTATTAGTAAGTTTGAAGATAGATAATGCATCTGAGTTTGCAAAGATTATGATTAAATTTTATCAGTTCTAGTTCTGGCGAAGCCAATGATTAACCTTAATCATCTACATGCACTAGCTATAGAATCTAAGTTAAACGCATCGAAAGTCTGGCTTTGTTAAAGTGGGTAAATTTGGCACCAAGCAAGTACCTTTCAGGTATCTTCTTCTACTTCTTATTCTCCTACCCTCCCCCCCCCCTCTCCTGGTCTAGCTAAAATATTATAATTATGACCAAAAGCAATAGTATATATCATTATACACGCACGTACCCAGACCACACATTGAATTGAACCTAATCAGTCATAACACAAGACCCCTAGTACATACATGTATACAGTAGTGCTCAACTACAACGGCACCCGATATAGCGGGACCATCCCTACAACGGGACCCTACCGGAATCCCCGTTTTTTCTCTATGGAAACTCTATTACTAGTGCATGGATTTAACGGGACTAGGTGCGACAAGCAAAGGTCCAAACATGGATACAGCGGGAGAAATGTAATTGAGCGAGGTTATTCTAAGCAGGAAAATGAAGCAAGGTGACATAATTTTCCCTCCCCCCA
>JBCJKE010125858.1:0-10836 GCA_039654525.1 Melibe bucephala
GCATTGTCATTGGATCCCTCCTTTGCGAGGCGATCCGCGCGTTCGTTGCCTGGGATGCCGCAGTGCCCAGGTATCCAGCATGCGGAGCTGCCCCCTGACCCAGTCCTCGACCCTCCTGAGAGCGCGCCAGATGGCGATACCCTCAGTTTTGAAGTTAGTACGATACTCACCGCTGCTTCCGGCCTCACTCGCCTGATAGCCGTCTGGGAACTCGATGAGAACGCCATACTCCATCCGGTCACTATCAAATACTGAACCGTCCGTATATGCTCGGATGGCCCCTCTTGGGTACGACTCGATAGTCTCCAAAGTCAGTCTTTAGCACAAGGGGAGAACAAAGTCCCTTGTTGGCTGTTCGGTCAAACAGGCATAAACGTATTGCCGGAACAACCGGAGTGGTGTGGGGCGGGGGGATTGTCGGGCACGGTGATGATCTCAGCAATCTCCGCCGGTAACTCGGCAGCCTGTTGCAGGCGCTTTGCTTCCCGGAAGAAACAGACTCTGACCATCTTCCCTGGGTCATTCCACTCCTCAACAGCTCGTCTTCGCCGGTCCCCCCTAGGATACCGACGATGCCTCTCCAGAGTGGTTATATTCGTACACTCACGTCTCAGCTGCAACGGTTCCACATTCATCCTCACTTCGCACGTGCTCGAAGGACTCGAGCACATGCCACCACAAACGAATCGTAGAGCTCGGTTTTGGACACGTTCCAGCATTTTAAAATGGGTCGGGGCCATGAACGCAAAGATGGGCATGGAGTAATCCATGAGTGAGCGGACATACCCAAAATAGACCTGTCGTAAGCGTGGAGCGGCCGCTCCCCAGTTGGTGCTTGCTAGCTTCTTGATAAGAGTGAGTCGCCGGGAACCCTTATCTGCCAACTCTTCCGCGTGCCTCTTGAATGAGAGGCCCGGGTCAAGCTTAACTCCAAGGTAGGTTGGGTTATCATACCTTTTAAGATCCCTATCTCCCCACCTCAAGGAAATTGCCTCTCGTTTTACCTGCGGGCTGAGAGTGAAGACATTGTAAACTGTCTTCTGTCTGTGGAATTCCACTCGCCAGTCCTCACAGTAACCGGCGATGCCATTGGCAGACGCTTGCACGTTTCCCGCAACCTCCCGGATGCTTTTCCTACACCACCAGATAACCATATCGTCCGCAAAGAGTGCGATGTTCTCCCCAACGTGTTCGCTGATGTCATTGATGAATGCCAAGAACAGAGTGCAACTAAGAGCAGATCCCTGGGACAACCCCTCTAGGAGAGTTCACCTTCGGGAGAGATGGCCGTTCACCATGGTTCGGACCGTCCTATCAGATAGGAAGTTCTTTACCCAGAAGTAAAGGTTTCCCCCTAGTTGTTTTGATTTGTTTTGTTTATTATATGATTGTTTTCATTACAAAGAAAATGTCGTTTCAAGCTTATTTCAGGAACATGAACCGGGATATTATTATGTAAAAAGGAGTAAAAGGAAAGAAAGGGATATTTAGACTTTAAAGCGCCAAATCCAAAAATATTACAGAGTTTGTAAAACATTTTGCATTGACTTTGATATGCATTTTAAATTCTTCAATTGGTTTTTAACTTGGTTCTCTAGACGTTCACAGTCCAACATGCATAATATCATTCGTTGAGTTTGTTTTACTGTAAGGGTCGGGACAGTAATTTTTCTTCTTGCAATACAATGAGGCCTCGGCGTTGTCCTGACATTATTCCGGATTAGTCCACAGCTAAATTAATGTGTATATTATCTTACGAACGTATGTTATTCAATGAACACCAACTGAAACTTTTTCTAGTGTAGGTGCAATATTCAAAGATGATGCTGTTGTTTCCATCAACAGTTAATAAGAATGTTGGGTTTTTTTGTTTTGTTTTTTTTGTTTGTTTTTTTTTAATTAAGTTTGGTACTTTTTTAAAACACAAACGCCATATATTTACCAATCCGGTCTGCAATACTTCTGAGTGTTTATTATTGTGGAATATTTCATTAAAGAAATTTAGATTTCAAGCGTATATGTCTATTGAAATATGAGTAGAGGGCGTGAATATAGATCTAATGTAGACTTGACTTGATATACGTCAACATGGGACTGAGATATTGGCTATCTTTTGGTACCATTTGGCTCGAAAAGGAAAAAAAAAAGAAAGCGAACCTAGAGAAATCAGAAACGAAACTAGAAGTCGTACCCGCTCTCCCCCTTTGGTGGCCACACCGGAAGTCGCGGACTGGGATTGATTTCCTGGCGTTAGGCCATCAGGATTGATAAATATGAAAACTGTAACGTGGGCAGCCCTTTAAACAGGTGTTCTTTGTATTGATGTCAACCATCAGCCAGCCATTTGATATTATTACACAAAACATGCTAATGTGTGTATTACAACGTTTGTGTTTTTATTGGTTCCAACAAGTTAGACCATGAAATGCAATATGGACACAAATAATGTTTATGAATTATAGTCTCTACTATAAAGACAAAACAAAACAGTGAATTTTCGGATCAAACCATTCTTGTAAAAGTACAATAATCTTCTTCTTTGCGAAGTTGATAACCGAGCTTCTTGTCACAGATGTGTTGATGGGATGACGATTTTATTATTTGAAACCTGTAAAGGGTTGTTAATTTGTTGTCTTGTCTCCGTATTTGTACAAGCAGCCGTTGGAGATCTTGGATACGTACATCTGTCGGTACCTCCTTGTTGAAATTAGTGCTTACCATTCTGGAAGGTCTTCTTTGAAGTTTTTTAACTTTGTGGAGCTTGTATTTCGTGTGAGGGTCCCAAATGTTGCTTCCATAATAATATATGAGGATTGGCCCTACATATGTTCGATATCACTTCTCTTTCACTTTCAAAGGACAGAATTGTATTCGCCTTTGCAGAAACGACAACGTTTTACTGGCCTTGCCACATATGTTACCAATATGTTTGTTCCATTTCAATTTTTCATCAATCGTCAGTCCTAAATTTTTGCACGGAATCCATATTGAACGTCTGTAGGGAGCTGGTGATCTTCATGATGTTTCATGATGTTACTAAAAATATATGTTCCAGGACTATAGAGCATATGGAGGTGAGAGAGACAGACTGTAATTTTTAGGTGAGATTTTTCCACTATCCAATCTTCAGGTACTTTACATTGGACCAAGGATGTCTGGAAAAACAACGTGAGTACAGGTGTAAGTTCATCAGCACACAATTTTAGATTTTTGGGGTGTATATTATCGGGGCCCTTTGTCTTGTTGTCATCGATTTTCAAAAGTAGTTCTTTCACACTATGTTGATTTCAATGTTATCCATTTTTTGACAGTTCGATAAATTTTCTTCCCTTGCAGTTCATCGATGAATTGGTTCTTTTGAGGATACAAAGCAACATTGTTTATCCAAAATATCAGCTTTGCTCTTCGCTTGCTGGTGATATTTACTTTCTTTGTCTTTAAGTTCTGCGATGCAGTTGTTTGCCTCTTTTGATTCGTTTCCTTAGTAATTGAAGAGTTGTTTTTTATTTTGATCACCTCCTTCAATCTCATCTTTGACGTATCCCCTAGGTGCTTCTCTGCGTTATTTTTGGCATGTCTTCATTAATTCCATAAATTTCTGATATGCTTTTAGAGATTTTGAACTTTTCATTTTTCGATACCATTTTGCTTTTGGCGCAGCCGCTTTTTCATTTGACTATATATCCATGATTTAGCCCTGTTTGAGGAATTTTTCTTTGTTTTCATATTATTGTTAGTATCTTTTGAATACAATATTTAATTTGATACCATAGATAGTACTGATTGGTCATATCTGAAATCTTCAATGAAATGATATTTAAATTCATTGCATTCTGTTTTGAGCTGATTTTTATTTGCTATTTCCAGAAATAAATGGTTCGTTTGGGTTCTTTTTTGTTTTTTGAACACAATGTTTGTCTGGACAGATACAGCTGCATAGTGATCTCCTTCGCCAGGTAATGTTGAATGGGATTGGAAAACAATGTGTCTCATTGGCGAAATATAATTCTAAGATTGACGAACTTCGCATTGGCTCGTCGTTGATTTGATCAACACTGATGCTGTGCATAGTATCGATGTATAATTCATTTGATAAAGGTATTCGAAGTCTAACGGTAACAATAATGGGCATCTCTATTGTTTTATATTATAACGATTACATAATAATCTCATATCAATAATTTGCATGTAAATGGAACTCTGTTTGGAGATAAACGTATGATTATTCCCATGCCACTGAGCACATGGTGATATTATATATATATATATAGATATATTTGGACGAGAATAAAGGTGGCAGTGTGCGGTAAAGCAGGGGTGAAAGTCCAATTTCCCGCTCGGTACAGTCAACCACTTCGCGTTCGATATTTATTTTTGGGTCAGTCACGCGTTTCGTAAACTGTTGTTACGTTGGCGAGGCATACAGCGATTAATGAAGCACATATAACAGTTAATGATGCAAATATAACAGTTAATGATGCACATATAGCAGTTAATGATTCACACACAACAGTTAATGATGCACCCGCGTCACCCCGCCTTTGGCTTTATCCAGATGAACCTGAAACTGAAATAATAAGAGGCGCGTTACGAGATTTGTTTGTGACGACCTTGACCTCAAGGTCCAGTTTTACGACCGTGACCCCCAAGGTCCAGACGAACGGGATGGAAGGTAGTACAGCACTTCACGGACGAAGGCGGTCGGCAGTGGAAGGCGTGGGCGAAGTCAATATATCTAGACCAAAATACTTTAAACCACAAAACGAATTTAAACTCGTATTTGTTGTGTTCGGGGTGGCTTTACAACGCCTGCCTGTTTAATGTCGGCATTAAGCAGCTAATGACCGCTACATTTACTTTCTACGTACGCAAGTTTACTGTATCTTGGTATGTTAGATTTTTGCTCACAATAGCTGAGCTTTTGATTTCACAGTATTGTTGGTTTAACTTCTTCCTTTTGTTATTCATTTTTGATGAGTTCTTTTTCCATTTAAAAGCCAAAACATGGAATGTAGAAGGTGAGAACCAAACTGTACGTAATAGACAAAAAGTCGCCAACTAGCAGAATCAAGACGAATTTCGGCTAAAAATGGCAATAAAATAGCACGAATTGTCCAAAAAGAAACTAAATAAACAAGGGAATATAGAACTAGAACACGAATAATATTAATATATCTAAAATAGTGAAAAGAAAGTAACGAAAGAGAAAATAAAACAGCAAACAACAAAATAAAATAACCCACGTGAAAGGCAACAGGAGGGCACAGTAAAAACTTGATAAGAAATAAAACTTTATATACAAAAGCTCCACATCAAAACGTTAAACAAAGAATGCAACCAGGCAAAATAAACGAGAAAATAAAAACCAGAGAAAAAGAGAGAAAGAAAAAAGATGGAAAAAGTTTAAAACAAGAAAATAAAAAAAAACAACTGACAAAATTATCCTAGGAAGATAAAGAGAACAGTAACGAAAGGACCTCTAGGAAAACAATGATGGCGGATACAAAAAGACTCTGAAATAAAATAAAAAAGATGACAATAAATAAATACATAAATAAAGAGGAAAAAGCTGTTTATCAAAGAGTCAAATATATAATGTCGATTATAATTGGGACGAGGAAGAAATTCCACCTGGTCCGCCATCTTTAATATAATACTCTAATAAAGCCAAGATTCACAGTTTACTTTCTCGGTATTCTAGTATTGTTTAAGAAACCTGCCTGGCGGACCAGGTGGAATTCCTCCCTGAGACGACAATAGACGACACCGACAACTTAAAACAAGACTCCTAATCAAATAAACTCACCCAGTACGAAAACACTGTATTCCTGCCGAGGCAAAGCGCGGCCTTTCACCTCAGCGGTCGCCAATGGGGTGCTCGTTTGTTCGATGCGTGACTGACCGTGAGTTTAACGTCGCTTTTCAACCTTATTGGTTGTATCAGTAACAGTGCTACTAAGGCATGCTTATGATGTTACATGCCACTCACGAGCCATAAGGTGTATGTAGCACAACCCGAATGATTCACCCAGTGAAAGTACACTGACAATGGGTCGACCAGTCTTACCCATTGTTCACATAATGCCGACCGTCAAACGAGACATTTACCAAATGGCCGATTTTAAACGTCTTAGGTATGACTCGGCCGGGGAACGAATCCACGTCCTGCGGTTCTGAGACGGAAGCTCTACCACTGGACCACCCGGCAGTGTCAATGGTGACGCGGTGTAGTCCATTTTTGCTCTCCATATAGTGCCGTGGGGCTCTTTTTAATTGAACGTGCCATGTGACTTCACAAGTCCGGCTATCTTTTCTCTGGTGAAATGTTAGTGAGTGGGTCATAGTGTGGGCCAAAGTGTCACTCCCTTTCTCTGATGAAATTTTAGTGAATGGATCGTAGTGTGGGCCAAAGTTTCACTCCCTTTCTCTGGTGAAATGTTAGTGAGTAGGTTATAGTGAGGGCCAAAGTGTCACAACTTTTCTCTGCAGAAATGTTAGTGAGTGGGTCATAATGGGGGTCAAAGAGTCACTCCTTTTCTCTGCTGAAATGTTAGTGAGTAGGTCTTAGTGTGGGCCAAAGTGTCACTCCTTTTCTCTGCTGAAATGTTAGTGAGTGGGTCATAATGTGGGTCAAAGAGTCACTCCTTTTCTCTGCTGAAATGTTAGTGAGTAGGTCATAGTGTGGGCCAAAGTGTCACTCCTTTTCTCTGCTGAAATGTTAGTGAGTGGGTCATAATGTGGGTCAAAGAGTCACTCCTTTTCTCTGCTGAAATGTTAGTGAGTAGGTCATAGTGTGGGCCAAAGTGTCACTAATTTTCTCTGCTGGAATGTTAGTGAGTAGGTCATAGTGTGGGCCAATGTGTCACTCCTTTTCTCTGATAAAATGTTAGTCAGTAGGTCATAGTGTGGGCCAAAGTGTCACTCCTTTTCTCTGATAAAATGTTACTCAGTAGGTCATAGTGTGGGCCATAATGTTACTCCTTTTCTCTGATGAAATATTAGTGAGTGGGTCACAGAGTGGGCCAAAATGTCACTCCTTTTCTCTGAAGAAATGTTAGTGATTGGATCGTAGTGTGGGCCAAAGTGTCACTCCTTTTCTCTGATGAAATGTTAGTGAGTAGGTTATAGTGTGGGCCAAAGTGTCACTCCTTTTCTCTGCTGAAATGTTAGTGAGTGGGTCATAGTGTGGGCCAAAGTGTCACTCCTTTTCTCTGATAAAATGTTAGTGAGTGGGTCATAGTGTGGGCCAAAGTGTCACTCCTTTTCTCGGCTGAAGTGTTAGTGAGTGGGTCATAGTGTGGGCCAAAGTGTCACTCCTTTTCTCTGCTGAAATGTTAGTGATTGGATCGTAATGTGGGCCAAAGCGTCACTCCCTTTCTCTGATGAAATGTTAGTGATTGGATCGTAGTGTGGGCCAAAGCGTCACTCCCTTTCTCTGATGAAATGTTAGTGATTGGATCCTAGTGTGGGCCAAAATTTCACTCCCTTTCTCTGATGAAATGTTAGTGAGTGGTTCATAGTGTGGGCCACCCAACGTGTCACTCCAATGTGAGGGCTTTATCATATTTGATCGTTTGTGTGTGGTTTATTCATGAGTATGAAGTGACCAATATTGTGGCACAGCGTTAACATTAATCTCCGTAGCCTGTACGGTACCTGCCATTTTCGGTAAAAGTACTCCTGTTTTGCACGTATAGAAACACTTCGAAATAAAAAGCGCATGGGAACAGTTTGTGCATTTCGTTGTGATGCTCGTGCATTTCCATTTTTAGATTATTCACTTCGGAAAGTGCAAGCGCTGTTAGGGAATCTCTCACTAGAACGTCCATTTCTTTTTCGTACATGAGTGATAGGTTTTAATGGGGGCTTATTCCAAACCGGTGTTGGTACTAATATTACTATAGCAAGCATGTACTGATACTGATACCGCACATAGGCCTAATAATAGTATGGTGGCCCAAAACGCCGGTTGGGAATAGACGCTTCTTTTAATGGGAGCCCCTGTAGCCAATTAATTATAGTAGTAAAACTGTCTCTGTCTGAGGTTCATGCAACGCTTACTGTCAGTGCATGGAGAGGTAACATCGGTGGATGTCTCCTTGGCTCAGCTCTCTTTATCCCAGACGAGAACGAGTACATACTGGCTTAAGACTTGGTTGTAGGACGCGGGAGGGGGAATGGGGGAGGGGAAGGGCGAGGGCGAGTTGACCTGGGTGCTGCACACGGGCGACAAGCAACGTCGGGCTGTAAAATAACGTTTGGTTGTATTGGGTTTGTAAACGGTATTGTCATGCGCCCTTTAGTATTTTCTGTATTGTATACTATCAAATTTCTGCCATTTTGAAACAAATAACTTATCCATGCGGATCAATTAATGTGCTTCTACCGTAACTCCAAGACCGCGGACTGGTCTACTGGGAGCTGGCATGATTTATCTCCCTGATTGTCATACGTTGTCACTGGTGTCCGTTCCATGATCCAGATCATGAGCAAATGGAACATTCATAAATTCGTCATTGTGTTGTATCTGCTGCAGTCCTAGCTGTTGATGGGCGATATTGTCTGACGGATTGGGATATTTTAATGTTAGTTTTCCCTGTTATCGGATTCTATTCAGGTTGTTTCGCCACAGTGGATTCTGGTTTTTAGATGACTGACATTCGTCGGAGTGATCGGGTTGTGTGCATGTGTGGGGGGGGAGATTCTATTTATTTGCGAGCTGGCGTGTTTATCAAGGTATTTTTACACTGATGTTTTACGCTACTCTCACAGCATTGCGTTTTGGTTGATATTCACGAGTTATTATCATCGTAAAACCACGAGATAAATTGGTATTTCAGGTACGATGATAATTTAGTCTGAATGTTAACGAGTTAAAGAAACACATTAGGCTACAAAAAGCGATTTAAAGTTAGGAATTCACATGTGGCCACATATTGCATAATTTAATCCATATAATTTAAATTTATTTCTCATATTTATCTCCCCATTCTTTTCATCATCTAGGTATAAACAATCAAGACATCTGGCAAGGTTATGTCCGTTGAGTGAAAGTCGTCCTGTATAAAACCAGCTGGCAGATAGTCGCTAAATGATGTATAAAGCAAGGATGCATCGTTGACTCTGATCTTTGATTTTCGTCCTCAAAGAAAGACATCAGAATCTAACAATGACTGACGATGCAATAGCAACTTTTGATATCCTTGGGATGAAGCCTAACGACAGAGATGTCATGCATTTCTCGAATGTCATGTTTTCGCCGAACATTGATGGGCCGTCTGTGTTCACAGGAACATCATGCGCACCCGGCACAAACTCAAAACGAGGCCAACGCCTTCAAAGTGCTCCCAGTATGAACTCTCACAGCTCCGATATAGTCACGGTCGAAAGTTTCTTGGGCGATAATCCTCGAGCGGATTCGTCCCCTTTGAATTTGCCTGGAAAGCACACAATGATGCCTGATGAAATGGCTGTCGATAACAACAAAATTAAGTACAAGAAGATAGACGATTCTTTTATGGGCTTTGAAAGCAACAGCTCTTCAGAAAACTCGGCATGTTATCCTTTGGATTCTTTACAAAGCAGCGATAGCATTCCAGAGATATTAATGGGGGAAAACATCGGGAATTGGCATTCTTCTGGTGCTGTATTCCTCAACGTGGAAAGCCAAGATGGAAATCCCAATGACTTTTCAGCAGACGTATCCACGTCAGACGTATCCATGGGCAGCAATGAATGGGCCATTTCACCCAATGAAATGTCGTCGTCTAACACAAATGCCTCACCATGTGACAATAAATGTGGCTTGTCAACGGAGTGCGGTGTTCTCCAAGATAGCATATTCCAAAGGATGATCAATAGTTGTATATTTCGTGAGATGAGTGATGACGTACAAAGCAACGTAGATATTACAAAATCAAGAGAATTCCAGAAATTTATGAACTTCCGCAAAATGGTGAAGCATTTCCATGACAATAACGCAACTCATTATTCGAATAGAAATAATCCAAACTATACCCCGAAGGTGAACATCCATTTCAGGCATGAACAGAGATCAAATACTGGACAATGTTCAGTTAATGCAAACCAACAATTATCCAGAATCGAGAAAGAGAATTTAATCCTAACGTTGTTATGTCCAGACTTAAAAATCAAAGAGCCTATGGTGTACCTACGGTTTCCATTTTTTTCTGTTGAAATGCAAAAGCTCATGCCTTTTCTTGAACGTTGTTTAACAGTAGACAAAGAGGTAATAATGACAGGTCAAAGCACTAAGGAAACGCCTGGAATAATGAGAGTACCATTGAAAGAACATAAGGGTCTCCAAACACGTAACAATGGCCAACTGGATGTATTTTCGGATTTCTTCGATTCGTCCCAATCTCATGATTTTCCTAGCCTAATAGAGGGAAGCCAAAGCTCAGGAATGCCGCAGGCAGACATGACGAGGGGCACGACTTTCGTCAGTGAATTTCATGTACAGAAACTGGTGGAGACAATTGCATCTTTGCAACGCGCTCACGTTGAGCACGTAGGGGCGAAATCCTTAAAATTGAGCCCAGCGAAGAAGGAAAGGATACTAGACGTTTATTCGGTGAGCTAACAAATTTGTGCTTTATATCTGTGTGAGTGTGTGTGTGTGTATGTGTTTGGGCGTGTGTGTGTATGTGTTTGGGCGTGTGTGTGTGTTTATGCGTGTGAAAGGACAGATAGCCAGTGATTCACGCAGACACACATGGAGACAGGCAGAGATTGAGAGAGACAAATTGATAGATAGATAGATAGACAGGTAGATGGATACATTATATATATATATATATATATATATATATATAT
>JBCJKE010125969.1:0-10835 GCA_039654525.1 Melibe bucephala
ATGTATGTATCTTTTTTTTTACTGCATCCCTCTTGCTCATACTTTCTTTTTTCAGTGAAAAATCATCAAGATAAAATTTACAAATTTTTTTTCCCCAGGTACAAAGAGCACTTTGAAGACTACCCAGCCAAACGTAAAGCCTTAATTCCATTTGTATTTTAAAAGACCTATAAAAATTATGTTGATTCTCCTTCATCTGACATCTACTTGGAGCTTTTATTCCCCTTTGAATCAGTCACCTTTGTAATGAATGTTGTTTCAGTGAATTTTCAATGGGGACCATTCAGTTCATTTTCACATCAAGTGAATCCTCCTCCAAAAATATGTCCAACTTTGAACTTCTAATTGTATCAAAGGATTACTGGCATAGATTGGTATGATCTTTTTCACATTTTGCTTGGTAAAAATAAAATCTATTTTACCTCTACTCAAAATTTCTTGTGAATAACTTAAATTTAAATGCAAAAGGAGGTACTAATTATACAACGTCCAAAAATAAAGTATCGAACTTGCCTATCTTAGTGCTCAATAATAAAATTGAAATGCAACTGCAACTTTGCAACATTATATATCTTACCTTTAAAAGCATGGGTATTTCTTGGATATCGAATTTTATATCAATTTCTTCCATTCTAATGTGATTTCTACTGTGGCGAATAACTTAGCAGATGTTGAGCAGAGCATGTTGAATTCAGTATAAAGTGGGTGTTACTCTATTTTATCATGAAGCTTGTAGCATTTTTTACAAGATCCATAGATTGAATTTGTCTACCGTAATGCCCAAGGGAATTTGAATTATGATTATGACAATTCTCTTGGAGATGTGATATAAGCAAGCTTTGTTCTTTTCATTTACTTGACACATTTACAAGTTTGTATTATTGCATGTGTTGTATCTTGACTAATTGACTTGGGCCTTTTCATCTCTTCGTGCAAATAATGTTGCTGCATTTCCAACTTTTGATGTAAGCTCTTGCTGTTTGTATTCTGTCTAGTGCTAATGATCTCAAGAAAAGATCTTTGAGTTTTGAATGTTGCATTTATATAATAAAAATGTCTTTCTTATTTGATTATTTGATTGGAATGTAAATGGGTTGGAGGAGTTGTGGGTGAAAGTTTTACATTAGATTTTATGATATCAAGTCTCTTCTAAAAGATTCCAATATTTTGGGGTTTTTTTTATCTTGTACCTTATTATAATGCTTTCCATCTGTATTTCATTCTACACAATAGTTTATAATAATAATAATAATAATAATAATAATAATAATAATGATGATGATGATAATAGTAATAGTATTTTCTTTGAAACTGTTTAACAATTATGTCATGTATTATTAAATCTTATACATGGGCTTTTGTTCAGTTCCAGTATAATTTATATTGAAATGTTACTATTGTTACACAATGCATACATTGTGATAGAGCAAATCACTTGTCGTTTCCATTCCACATTTCAACTTCAACCCTCTCTGGTCACAAAACACGAAACCAAGTCCTGTGCCCTTCCCCACACCACCCCCTCCCCCCTCAGTATTGTCTCATACATATTTACACAAGGCAGTCTCATAGGACCTAAGTTTGTCAACGCTTGATAATGTGTGGAGAACTGATACTGTAGTCACTGTTGGGAATTAAATCATCAAAGTCAAAGCTTTGAATCTGTGCCATTCTAGATACGGAACGAGATGGTAATTTAACAGTTTTGGACAGTCATTGGTCAGATCTTGGAGGTAGTTGTTATTTGGAGGATATAAAAGAAAAAAAAATCAGTCATTTCAATGAAGGTCTATTGCAGGACTAGATCTAGGCCTCTCCAGGCTATAACTAGAATACACCTTGCTCGTATTTTCCTGTGCCCTCAGTAGACATTTAGATGTAGCCTATAAGACTATATTTAGACCTAAGTCAAGGTTTCTACCACCCGCTGAACGCTCAGCACTATAAATTCTGCGTGGAATAGCTTAAAGTTTGCTATATGATGATGAGGCAACACACACATGGTTTAATGTAGCCGTATTTTATATGAGTTTGAGTTTGAGCTGTTCCTTTCTTTTCCTAACAATTATTTTACTTTTTAATAAGCCTACATTGTTATGTCAGTTGATCAGACTAATCTGACAACACTTTATCTGAATCAAAATTAAATGAAGTAAGAAAATAAGAAGGGGAAAAGCATGACTTATGAGATAGTGTGACTTAAAATTGTAACTGACTTTAGTAATTAGCAAGTGTACTTTTATGGGTTACAATGTATTATATATATATATATTTATACACATTGCATAATTTATCATTTCTGTTTTGATGGTGCATTTAAAAGCTTATGTTGTAACTATATACTATTATATATATACTATTATATATATACTTATATATATATATATACTTATATATATATATATAAATTATATATTTATATATGTATACATATTGTTTTATACTCAGGTTTAAGATATGAATGAGTATGATGTGATGTATGCATTTTACATTGTAAGTATGTTCAAATATAACCATGTAAAAACAACAATTTAACCAGACAAATCAAAATCGAACCTATTTTTGTATGTCAATTGTGCTTTAACTGATGGCCCTTCATTAAAGTTCATAATGAATGCATAATAAATTAAGATTCATTGTTGAGGCTTCATCTTACACTTATTCATTCATGTTTCCATATTGTGTGTTTTTATCAATTTAAAATTCCCTGACCAACTTTCTCAACTGCAAACAAAAATTGTCTGGCACAAAACTTTACTTCAGGTTATGATTAACTCTTCGTCTACTTTTTCTACAAACATACAAAACTATCTTCTTCCTCTCATCACTACAGATTGACAAGTTTCCATTTTAGTAAATTAGCTACATGCAATTTAAGTCTCAGTCTTTGAAATAGCCAACAAAATCAGTCAGTCAAAATGAGTATCCTTATCTACATGCCGAAAAGTAACTCTTTCTACACTGCAGTCCTCTTAAGATAAATTCTGGATTTGCCTTAGTAAGCCAACTGACTCAATACACAAAGTTTCACTCTCACCAAGTTTCACACTCCCCAAACCACTCCTCAGCGTGTATGATTTTGCGTAGTGTGGCCCAGTGGGGTCGCATGGCATCTGCTGGTCTGTATAGTGAGAATGCTGCTTGGTAGTCTTACTGACTCACTGAAGAAGTTTATTTTAAACATATTAAAATGCTCATTTAGAAAAGAAAAAATTGAGAACAGGTTCCGAGTTTATCTTAGAAGATGCTCCCACAAAGATAGAACGAAATTTCACTTCATCTTTATCTAAATTGAACATTGCCTAAATGGGATCTCAAGGTCTGTAAATGAACCACAACACGATGCCACATTATCAGTCAGCGATAAAATGTGTACAAAAAATGAGAGAAAATACAATTCATTTTGTAAATACAACCGACACTTTATTCCATTGAAAACTGACATTTTTTTTTTTTTCTTTAATATTAGAATTAGAATCAAGGACAGACAGATGGGCTGGATTTCATGTAAACGCAATCCATACATGGCTGGGCACAACCATAATGAGACTATTACTGCTTAATTCATATTCATTGAACATGCTCGCTTATCTTGCAGTTCTACTTGCTAAATTTAGTGCAATGAAAATTTTGTAGAAGCACCTGGCTGACAAAATGCAACTTTTTTTTTACTGAACATGCCCCTTAATTAAGCTAGCCACTATAGATTTCATCATTGCTTGGTTCAACAAGAAGAATCAAAGTTGTAAATTTTTATGTGGAATAATTCTGAGCTACTGAAATTACTTACAATTGTATTGTAGAGTTCTTAAAAAGTAGCCAATTGCATCATCCTATTTCTAAATTAGCCGTCCAGGTGAAATGAGCACCAAAGAAAGAAAAAAATAGATAACTGTAAGGAATATGTGTTTTGGGGAAATATAGATCAATGTGTACAAAGACAGGTACTGAGAGTAAAAAAATACCAAAATATTATTCCAATTCAAATCTTCAAGTTAAAACTTATGCTTCAGATTTGCCTACATAGCAATGAAATGGGCAATTAAAAGGAGTGAGAACCCTGTAAAATGATCTTACATCGATCAGAAAAGACTGCAACCTTCAAATAATTTTAATTCATTGTTTTCATAAATGGCTGACACAATACCACCCTTTATAATCCAAACAGTAGAGTGGACAGCACAGTAAACTGGTCTAACCCAGTTTGTCCACTGTATCAGATACTGTCCACTGTACCAGATGCTGTCAGATGAAGACATAATATGATGGGAGCTGATGGTGCATCACAGGCACTTGTCGTTAAGCAATTCTTTAAAAGCATTTTCACTGTCTCACAGAGGGGAAAAGTATATATAAATTAATCTTAGTAATTTCTACTGTGTTTAGAAATTAGACTCAACTTTTTTTTTTTTTTTTTTCTTTTTCAACCCAACCTTTAGTGTAAAATGACTAGTGTAATCATATTGTGCTCTTTGCTTGATACCAACAAAATTGCTTCTCCCAACGAGTAGTCAACAGTGATATCATTTCAAAATGGGGTACAGTGAGACCTTTTCTTGCAATAATATTCTCACTGATGCGCAATTTATGAAAATTTCTGAAGCAGCATGATTAAATATTGATCAAAGAAGTTTATCACAGTATTGTCTAATTGACATTGGCTTTCCAATCAATCATAGAAATGTAGTATAATATCATGTAATATGAAAAATTGAGTCTGATACATTGTGTTTGGAGGACACACTTGAAATAATATACAGCGGACATTATAACGAGACAATGGATTCGACAAGATGTAAATCCGAAGGGAATTTTCCTGGTATTCTATTTGCTCACCTCACTTTCAAGCAATGACTTGAGATATCATAAACACTAGAGGCCAGTCCTAACGATCTCATTTTAACCATAATTCACTGTATATACTGGCATATTAAAAGAATAAACAGGCAGTCATTTGAAGAGATGCATAATGAGTAAAGAGTAAGAAAGATATCATGGGCCTTTGGTTCTTATTTTCTTAATCTTGGCACATCAATTTGTGTAGGCTACATTGAGTTAGCTGAGTTCAAATCCAGCTCCTGACTCAATGGCATATAGGAGTTTTGATCTCATCGTCTGGCGATCTTGGAAAGCTGGTAGTTTGAGAAGATTCATACATGTGCTTGCTGTTGGCAGGCGGTCTTCTTCGGCCCCAGCACTATGAATACAGAAGGCTGGGTACAAGTCCTGAGAAGGGAAAATTGAGAAATGACACTTTTAGCTATCAGGGCACCTTAAAACAGTGATCTCCACCTAACATCACTCCTCATAACATCTCCCTCTGCCTACCATCCCTTTTTTCCAGGATAACACAAATTCTCCTTTGAAATTTACCCTCCTACATCCCTGTCCGTCTGACACCCTTTTTGTGGACACTGTCCTAAAATGGCAGATAAAATCAGAGCAACTTGTCCATTTTGATATAATGGAGTATTATTATAATTCCTAGGGGTAAATGTAAACCTGAAAATGAAAAGAAATGAAGTGAGCAAAATCTTTTTACCCGAAAACCAAGGAGAGGAGGTCTCGAACAACTGGTAACAAACTTGAGAAGCTGTCTCTTTTGTTGATCAGTGAACTCGTTGACAACCATCCAAAACATTTCTATTACAGGATGAATATCTGTGAATTCTCCTGTTTGGTTGGGACATAAAAAAAAAAAGACCAAGTTTGTAAGAAAATTCATTCAAGAGCATCTTATTCATTAAAAGAAAAAGATTATTCAAAAGACTTAAAGTTGTTATATATTTATCGCCAAAAAAACTCCTCTATCATTCAATAATTCATTACACAAATTTGTTTTTTGTTTTGCTTTAAATCATTAAAATAAATTCAACAGGCTCTGTAGTATAAGTAAATATCCAAGCAAGTTTATTTCAAACCTGAATATTTTGTGTTCCTTCGTAAATCCTCCAAGTCAATTGGTATAGCCGCACCAGATATGAGAACCTGCAACTCCCCACTGTTAAACATCTGCAGCCATTCCAAATGAATCACATCATCCATACCTCTACGAAATGCAGCACAGTGTGTACGGATCTGAATAAAGAACAGCAGAAGAAATTAAGGATTAGACTTCCACATATTCTAAATCATCACACTTTTTTCTATCACAAACAAGAGGTCAATGATGTAGCAAGATTAAGAAAAGTAAAAAGAGGGGGGGGGGGGGGGGCTGTTTGCTCATACCCAATGTCCACCAAGCAGGTGACGAGTATTGTGTACTTCAATATTGATTTCACTCGTACAAAATTTTGGAAAGAAGATTCAAAGATCTTCCCTAAATATCAGCTTAGAGGAGAGAAATGGCTCACTGTACCTGTTTGTTGATCTTATAGTCTGCCATCAGATGAATGTATTCAATAACATTGGAGTTGGTAACCTGAATGTTGCAACCATTGGGTTTTAGATCCTCAATCTGACAAAATTAAAACCAAATAATATGCCTGAATTTATTTTTGAATAATCATTTTACAAGACACCTCGAATACATTATCATGAGCCTTGATTGAAAGATATACAACAAAGAAAAGAACATTTGCCCTTTAATTCCTCTCTAAGGATTGAAGCTGCAAATTATTGGATTGGAATGGATGAATGTTTCAATGAAGATAACTCATTTTAATTTCAATTTTTAAAATTAGTTCTGATCCATTAAATTATGTCCAGGCCTTCAGCCTTCATGCACTTGCACAGAATTACTTCTCTCTAGTTATAAGCTTAAGGTTCAAAGTCAAGTAAGTCAGTTATAAGTTTGGCAAAGGCCTTGGATAATTCATTCAAAACCATCAGTGAATCTAATAATTGATGATTTACATGTTTAATATGATAGCGAATAACAAGCTTCTTTGAAGGTTTATTATGATGGTGAGAAGGATGGCTCTATGTGAGATATAAGGGCACAAAAGTTAAATTATAGCCACATACTGTATGAAAGAAAGTTTAGCTTAAAGTTTAAGCTAGGTTTAACTTAAAGATATGTAATAACGTCATTATACCGCAAACTTAAACCATATGGCATACTCTCTAATGTATCGGTACTTCTCAGAAACTGTTCACACAAATAAACATCAATGATGAATATGCAAGTGATAATTGATTTTAAAAGTTGTGCAATAAATGCACCAAGAGCACCCAAAGAATTAAGATATAAGATACCCAAGTTCACTCTTTGTAACATGCTAAGGCTAAAGCAAAATCACTTGGTGTTCCTTCATTGTTTGTTGCTTCCAGCTTAAATCCTCAAGACAAACAAAAAAGTCCCATTATGTTCCTCATCATATCTTGTAACTGAATCTTCCCACTGTGAAGATAAAAACCCCAAATGCCATATAGATAAGGGACAGTTTTATGACACTCTTCATATAAACATCTTTCCTATCCAATCTTTAGAGCAGACATGACAAATGGATGTGATCCATTTCCTCTGAGTTTCTTTTTTTCAGTTTGAGTCTTGTACTTACCTTTGTTTCTCCAAACTGGCTATTGACCACAGAGAAATCAAGTCCAAGTTCAGACACATCTCCATCATAATTCTTTAATGATAGGAGATTCCTGGAAATAAACATCACTGCACCATGAGACGGTATAGAAAATACCATTACAAACATTAAAGCTAATAAAGCGACCACACACAAAGCACAAACATTAAAAAGGAAACCACTTCAGAAAGGTTTCCATCTTTTTTTTTTTTGTTTATAAGCAAAAAAATGTGTCAAAGTCAAATTGTTTACTTTTTTATTGTTATTCATGATGATCATGTAAATTTCCTCAACTCTAGACAATAAAGATATGAAGACAAAGGCAAGGTGTTCTTTCTCCCTTTCTTATTGGTTTTGGTGTCTGTGGTTGTGGTTGAGGAGATTTGTGGTCTTTTTTTGTGTTTGTTTGATTCTTTTTATGCTTTTTATCACGGGAAAGGGTAAGGTAAGAGCTCAATGTGTTTATAACGTAGGAATATGCCCTGTCGTCATACAATGAAGTAAGATCTTACTTGTACACCTCGGGATCCATTGACTGAAGGTGATGAATATCAAGACTACTATTGGATGGAGACAAAATCTTGGTGAGAAAAAATGATGCAAATGGAATTTCTACCATAAGGTTTTCCATCAATGCCTGGAAAAAAGACAACACAAAAAAAAATATAATAAAACAAGAAACAAAATGAGTTTTGAATAACTGTACATGGTGTATCAGGTAGCCCAACAACAATAAAACAGGCACAATTTTGAATGTCAATGTTTATATGATTTGTCTTTCAATCTCCATAAAAATAAGATTTTTCATAGCACTAGCACATCCAAAAAGAAATACTAAAATTGTGAAACATTTCTAAAGAAAAAAAGAAAATAAAACATACATTACACAACACTAACCTTTCCCAGCATGCGTCCTAGAAAGTAGAAATGAGCCGCAAAGTTGTCAACAATGACAGCTGCTTCAGGATTGGGATAAAGTAGACGGTCAGCTGTGTATTTGAAGAACCCCCTGTTTGGATCAAACCCAGTCTTGAGCAACTCTGAGAGGAACTCCCGGAATATTCCTCCTCCATCAATACCAGCCTCATCTAGTCCAGCCACATTCAGAAGTTTTACTCGCATCTTTTTCTTCAAGTTTGGTTCTGGTGTCACAGAAAGGGAAAAGTGTAAAAAAAAAAACACAGAAATAATGATTTGACTATTGAGTTTGCGTAGTGTTCCTTATGTCTGCCTCCATACAGCGTCAGTAATTTTTTTTTAAAGGCTGAGACCATGGGACTTAAGAGAAAAACATTTTTAAAATATAAAAAGAATTCCAGAGATAAAAAAGTAAAAATAAAACATTTGAAATAACATTTACCCTTGTCATCTTACTGATGCAATAAAATTCTTTAGTGAAAATTAAAATATTAAAATTAAAACACCCCTAACAATAAATCTTTCAAGACTGTCACTTTAATTGTTGTGCAGGTTTTCCTCAACCAATTTCTTTTAACGTCACATTCCGCAAACAAAATATCCATCATTTGTCTGATTCCCTACATAAAGAACAGACTTTTTCATGGCTTCTTATTATTTTTACTTTCCTTTTTAGTCTGTTTTAATTCTTTCTTCACTTTTTAACTCTTTCACTTACCATTGTCAGTAGAGAGCTTTTCAAAAGCATCTTCATAAATGAAATTTCTTCTTATGTTGACATGGATGGATGGCCCCATACCAAAATCAGTCATATCCCCTTGGTGTTCTCGCTTATCCACAACAACCAACTTCTGCAAAATCTAAAATAATACATTTTCTGTCAAAATTACTGAAAGTTCCTTTTTCCCCTCTTAGAACAAATTAACATCCCTTTTACAATGTTTGATTACTCCTTTAATAAAAAACTTAATTAAAAAAAAGGTGCTGAAGTTATGTTAAGGGACTATCCTATTCACTTGCTTGTACTGTATTCTAATGCATAATGAAAATAAAATATTTGAGATCTCTTGTATTAACAAAATTCTTCTAGAAATTATTTGATACACATATATGAATAAAAATATGTATCCAATTTACAGACATATTGCAAAATATAACACAAAAAGAAAGCAAAAGCTAACATTACATTCACTCTGTCTAGAAACGGAACAACAAATGGCAACTCTGTTAGAACGACAAGATTCCTGACATCTCTGTTGGCCAGTGGAGGAATATTCAAATCTGCAATCAAATGTAAGGTTGATTTTAGATACAGTATATGACATTCATATGACACATATGCTCTCATGTCTCCTTTGACAAGTGATGTAAAGAAAATTAAAAACGATAGAAATGTCAAAACTATCTTTTAAAATTATTCTCACTTTGGAGAAAATAGAAGCAATGTGTTAGTCAAGAACGATTTATCTACCCTACTTTTTTTAGCAAAAAGAATTATGTAAAAGTCAGAGAAGCATTTATTTAATAATATTTACAGAGAATACTGACCAATGCGTAGGTGTGAATAAATATGACTTTTTACACTATTTTCATATATCATCATTATTAATTTAGTAATCTCTGTCTAAGAGCACAACCCTTGGGAAATTCAAAAACCGGGCTCTTAGGTGAAGCATTTTTGTATGTTGCCAACTCCCTCTCCCTAATACTGCCTTGAACAAAAAGCATACCTGAATTTGCTTTGGTAAGGGAACTAAGTGATATGAAATCTCTCTTTGTAAATATTGCGTTCTGACTTTCATAGATCTGGGCAGGCTAAGGAATATATAAAATGCAAATAAATATAAATCAGTTGCATGCATACATGATGACATGAATAAATTTAACCAGCTGAAGATATAAGTAAATGCAAACTTCAGATTAATAGGTCAAGATTATTGCATTTATATGCACCACCACAATATTAAAAACTATATTAATAAATCCCTTAAAACTAGTCAAATGAGAAATCAAACACATTTTTTGCAGTGGCAAAAAAAAAAAAAAAAAAAAGAAAGAAAAAAGAAAGAGAGAAATAGAGAGAGAGAGAGAGACTGCAGTTCTTTTGATAGAAGAAATGGTAAACGTCAGTAAAAAATCTTGCAAAATACTCTTAAAACATACCCTGTCTGTCCTGATGCTTATTTTGGAGGAAAGCCAATGGTTGAATGGACAAAAAGGACGGCGGCTGTCACGGTTGTGTAGCTGTCTCACTAAGGATGACACAGCCTAACATGCAAGAAAACCACAAATGTTCATAATAAAAAATTAATGAATGAAAATCAACTTCAGTCTATATTTATAACATATGCCTTTACAAAACTATGTAGAGTAGTTTTACACAAACAAAACATTACA
>JBCJKE010126191.1:562-10834 GCA_039654525.1 Melibe bucephala
TAGTTGTGTTTTTGTTTTAACTCTTTGGTTTTGTTTATTAGTTGTGTTTTTGTTTTAACTCTTTGGTTTTGTTTATTAGTTGTGTTTTTGTTTTAACTCTTTGGTTTTGTTTATTTTGTTTTATATGTGAAGTTTCAACTCCGATCATAGACACTGTTTTCCTGTCCTATAATTTTTTTTTCTTTTTTAATTTTTTAATTCATTTTTTTTTTTTAAATGACTTTGCCTATGTTGAGTGACGTTGAACATAATTATTGTGTGTTTCTGTTGTTTCTTTTTTTTTTTATTCCGTATCTTTTGAAGGATGCGGCTGATGTGCTAAAGTTAAGATAATATTATAGTCAGTTTAGCCATGTTTCATGCCTTTGATTGGTATATTATTATTTACGTTGAATCGCATTGATTATTGTTTGTTTCAGCAGGTATTGAAAACCATGCCAGTCTTACGGTTGTTTCATATCATCTGTCTCTATTTACCAGTGTGATTCAATTCAGTAAAACACACAAGTTCAAAGGCATTTTGTAATTGCATTAATATTTATGAATATTCGAGCATGCGCAAAATCTTTTGGTTTCACGTAAGTTGGTTGATTTTTATACTAAGCAGACACATATTTTAAAATCTTTAAAGGTTGTTTTTACTCAAAGCGATCTCATGACTTACACAAGGATTTCAGAGAAGCTCAGTAGAGCTGCAGCTTCTTCTTCTTCATAAAAGCTGACAGACTCAGTCAACTGAGTATTATTGTCAACATACTCTATCTAGATCTAGTCTTCTTCTTCTTCATAAAAGCTGACAGACTCAGTGAACTGAGTATTATTGTCAACATACTCTATCTAGATCTAGTCTTCTACTTTTTCATAAAAGCTGACAGACTCAGTCAACTGAGTATTCCTGTCAACATACTCTATCTAGATCTTGTCTTCTTCTTCTTTATAAAAGCTGACAGACTCAGTCAACTGAGCATTATTATCAACATACTCTATCTAGATCTAGTCTTCTTCTTCTTTATAAAAGTTGACAGACTCAGTCAACTGAGTATTATGATCAACATACTCTATCTAGATCTAGTCTTCTTCTTTCTCCTCCTTGTTCACAAAAGCTAATGGTCTCAGTCAATTGAGAACTCTTGGCAATGCTCACACCTTTCTTGCAATAAGAGTTTGTATCAATCCACGTCGTTCAATGTCTTCTGCAGATATTGACTCAAGTTGGCTGTACGAACTATTTGTTTTCAATGCTAAAGATCTCCACACCTCCTGGCATTTCATTGGTCCTCCCCATTGTTTATAGTAAGAGAGGAGGTGAGATGGACGCTGGGTAAGGGCTGATAGCTTCCGACTCTTTAACCAGCGATTTTAAGGATAGAAAAAACAAAGCTTATGTCTCCTCAACGGTGATCACTGATTATAATTTTTGTATATCGACAAAATAAAATAAAAAAGCCCTTAGTATTTGATTTGTAACTGCTGATGATAATTTTATGATTGCCAAAAAAAAAAAAAAAAAAAAGAAAGAAAAAAGAAAGGAAACCTGTGTAGCAATTAATGAATGTGAATCACAGAAGGTCTAATCTGATCTATTTTGTAGTGTACCCTCTGATTTATTTTTTTTTTTTTATCTGTCATCTAGTTCACTGGTTTCTTGAATCTCCACTTGATGATTTTGATCTTTCATCCATTTTAAAGTTTGTTTCAATATTATATTTCTTTTCATGGTCTAGGAAGAAAGACGATACTGAATTTATTTTATTTGCCCTATTTTATTTGTATTGGTGGGAGCTGATAGAAAGAAGAGATTTATATTACTCGTTTGATGTAATTGAATTATGTGATTAAAAACTAAAAACACACACAAAACAAAAAAAAAACAACAGCAAAAGAAAACAGTCATATAAAAGTGAGATATATTTTCGGGGGGTTAAAAGTTTAATTTATGAAAATGTACAAATGTAACCTTTTCTCAATTTTCTTTTGTTGACAAAACTTTCTTCTTCTTTGTTCTTTCTTTCTGTCAAGTGAATGTAAAAAAAAAAAATGACTATGTTGTAAACCGCCATTATTTTTAGAATTAAAAATTTTTTTTTAACCTTAGCAACATACTTTTGTTATTGGCTATAGTAAATGAGATCTGATAGAATTTACTCTTGTAAAGATCTTTGAGTGGGTATCATGCCATTTAAAAACTCCACATATTTATTCAGTTTGAATCTTGAAAGTAAGAAAAAAAAGGATAATATGTATAATATGTATACTGTATCAGTGGTAAGGATATCTGAATACTTGTGATGTGTTTGTGTCCTGTGTATTTTCTGCTTTATGAAAGGAAAGCCACTATGATAGAATTTTTAATAAAAAAATTTCAGTGTCCCATCAGACATTCTTGCCCCTCACACAAGCACATAGACATGCATATACATAAACACACATGCACACACATACATACACATACACATAAACACATAAATATACACACAGAAACACATACATTTACACACATACATACACATGCACACACTGAGACAGCTATGAAGAAAAAGGAAATAAGACTCCGCCAAAACACAATCTTACGTTCCAAAAATGTGAAATCTTACTTTTTTTTTTTTAAATATCATGAATTACTTTCTTTTTTTCTTTCTCTTTTTTAGTAAGGCTTTAATGTCTTTTAAGACTATTTTAGTGTTTTAAATATAAATGGATCATAACAGTTGCTGCTATTTAAATGATTTTTACAATTTATTTATTAACGTGATGTTTTGCTTTTATTTGTTGCCAAGGGAAATATTGCAATGACAGACAATGTGATAATCGTATTGCTTTATTTAATTTTGCCACTTATGTACTGTTGATTCGAAAGACACTGTTTAACATTTATGTGTCATATTTTTTACACCAAGGGCTAATCGTTACGTTTTATTTATTGATTGAAGTTTTCAAAGGCTTTGCCTGGCACTAAATTTCGGCCAGCGATGAAAGCCTGCATTAAGTATTAACATCGGAAAGTTTGTATTTTGAACTTAAACAGATGTATCAGGATGTTTCTTTCCTATGCTCATCGTAAACTTTTATGTTTTATTTTATTTGTAAGAAATTTAAATGCGAGTGTCAGCAAATGTGAGTTTATTTGTAGGATATTATCCTTATTTCTTGTCACTCAGATTTTGTTTATTTTCAGCGGAAGCTGGACCAAAGATGGTTAACTTTTTTAATGTTATGATCAACCAACCAATCAACCAATTGAATGACATATAGTTTTCTATGGTGATAGAAAAGACTGAAAAGTGATTAAGAGGAAGTCAGTAGCAATGAAAATGAGAGCTATGTCTTTTTCATAAAGTTGAACAGTATTATGATTATGGAATTTATGAATTTTAAAATCTTTCATAACAATTGTCACTTTTTCATCAACTTTCTAACAGTTTGTTGTTGCTGTTGTTTCTCATACTCTCAGTTAGTGAATTAGCTCAACGCAATAGGATAAACATTCTGTTCTAGAGTAATGGGATATGGCTGCTATATCCTATGTCTTACACTCAATCACCATCATATATTTATCATTTGTTTCAGAAATAATTAAGAAAAAAAATTTCTTTACGTCTTGTCCATGTAGATTGTATATCAACACTAGAAACTGAATATCAATCACTTTATCTGAAATATTGTTGATTCAATCTTTTGACCATGTTTTACGAGTGAGTCATGGGTTTGTTTCCCATGAAACTTTAGCTTTATGAAAGGATCGTAATTGTGCTGTATGTATTTTTCTGCCCTTTATTTATTTTGCTTTTATAGAGTCCTATGTCTATTTGTTTTTCCTTCTTCCTTTGTTGAATTTTACCTCGATAAGAATTGTTGTAACGCATTACAGCCTGTCTCATCCAGCTTGAGTCTAAACTTGTGACTCGTCCCTTTCTTCCCCTTAGCTCCTTTCACGTAAAACCTGACAACTATATCGTGGCTCGGGAATAATACTGTCATAAGTAAAAAAAAACCAAACAAACCCAATTTAACAGGAGAAGGGAAAAACTGTTCATGTCAGTCATTTTTAAAAGGTATTGCCATCCATTGAGTCATGACTCACTAAAGACAAATAGAAATAAAAACAAAAGCTAATAACACATATATATCTCTGATCTGATTGTATTCTGTAAATAGCACCATCAGATCCGCCTTTTCCTGCCAATTCCATCCATGAAATATATTATTCCCTAAAACCAATAAAAACTTTTTTTTTTACTGATGACTGTATTATTTCCCGGGTGGTGACACTGTACCATAAGTCATGCTTGCCATTTTCTATATATTTTTTGTAATTGTCTGATGCATTTATTTACCATGATGCCAATGACTGCTCAAAGTGTTTATACAGGCGTCCTGTGAGCTTTTCTTGGCAAGGCGTTTGGTGCCATCGTCCCTGAGCTCAGTCCTCACCGGAACCACATTTTTTTTTTTTTTTTTTTTTTTGCCATTATTTATTTAAATTCATTCCTCTGTATTTGTAATTATTCTCAATTAAGCGCTACTGAGCACCAGTGGGTGGAAGTTTCAGCGCTATATAAATCGATTGCATTAATTTGTTATATTATTGGGTCGGGTATTATTGAAATTGTCTAGATCTGATTGTATCAGATCTGACTCTCTGTGCTACAACTACAATTGAGCCCGTGCTTCAAGCTAGTATTTATTATGAAGGGAGATGAGGGACGGACTGATGTGCTACCCGTCTCTTCTCATGGAGCTTTTACTCCTCGCGTTTATTTAAGGGAGATGAGGGACGGACTGATGTGCTACCCTTCTCTTCTCATGGAGCTTTTACTCCTCGCGTTTATTTCCTGCCTTTGCTTAAAAAACAATAAAACAACCCATTATTAATTATAATAATAATGATGATAACAATAATGATAATAATAATAATAATAATAATAATAATGATAATAATAATAATAATAATGATGATAATAATATTAGTAATAATAATAATAATAATGATAATAATAATGATAATAATAATAATAATAATGATAATAATAGTAATGATGATGATAATAATAATAATAATAATAATAATAATGATAATAATAATATTATTAATAATATTAGTAATGATAGTAATAATAATGATAGTAATAATAATAATAATAATAATAATAATAATAATAATAATAATAATAATAATAATAAAAAGACAAAAAAAATCCGTATGACATTCACCCCAAAAACCCATTCAGTCACTAACCACTGTTTAATGTGCTCTTCCTATTTTGTGGATGACTTAGTTTAGATGCTCCGAGTATACATGCAATAGGTTTTTTTTTGTTTTTTTTTGTTTTTTTTGTTTATTTTTTTGTTAAGCTAGTCTTTAGTACATTTTTCATTTTTTTAATTTAAGCTTTGCGCATTTTTCTTGTCGCCATATATCTTGCTTCGGCTTTTCGAACCACCTTTCTTCAGCCATCTTTTAAATTATATATCATTTCATATCTAGCTTTGTCCTTTTTGGATTGTACATAATAACAAAGTCCTTTTTGTAATGCCCCTTAACGGAAATCTTTCCATTGATGCTTGAACTTACGTATTACATATAACTCAACGAGAAATTGTTGGTTGACAGTCTGAGCAAAGCTTGTTTTAATTTTAATTGTTTGAATGATGCTCATTGGTCTAATGTGTCATTTTCTCTTTTCTAAGCAAAATCACTGTTGTCATCATTTTATGGTTGATTCTCAGTAGAATCATAATTTTAATTGATTTGTTTGCTCATCACTCAATTCTTCATCTTCTTCTCTGCCTCTCAGCTCCTCATGGAGCACAGGCCATCAACAAATGCTTTCCCTCCCCCCCTGTCTTGGGCCATTCTTTCCAGCTGGACCCATGTCTTCTGTCTTTTCATCTCTGCCTCTGTCTCCCTTTTCCATATTTCATCACTCAGTAGTAGCATCATACTTTTCATCACGGGAATTTACACACACAAAAACTATCTCTAGATCTAGATGCGACATTTCATGGATCTAATTTGTCATTGTTGTTATCCTGCTTCTTGCCTCAAACTTGTGTCGACCATTTTGAAGGACGCCTTCTGTGTTCCCTGTTCCCTGCCTTCACTGTTGTCATGGGGTTTTCATATAACCCGCTCTTCCTTTCCTCCGAGCTTTAAGTCAGTTGGTGTCGGATTTCAACCAACCCTTGTTAATTGATACGATCGATATTGTTGGTTGTCATTCAATGAACTTTTTTTTTCCTCAGCTTTTTTAAAAAACAAATGTCACAGCTTTACCCAGTTTTACGATGTCTTCATGGCTTTGTATATATGTGTACACTTCCACCGCCATCTTTGCTGTATGGTATGGGACAAAAGGGGTGTTTTTATTTTAATTTTGTGGCGTTTCTTGTTCAAGTGTTAATTTGAAATGTCTACTCAATACATGACATGTGTCTCTTTCTATATCTGTGTTTTTTTTAATAGTTTGAAAATAATGCAACTGACACAAAGACTGAATGAAGTGATCATTTAACACATCCTGCATAGACAACATAAAACACTTGAAATTAGGCGGCTTGTCGACTAGCAATGATCAGCCGGTTAACCCTTCCACTGTTGTTCTGAATCTATCCCGTGATTTCTACTTCCTCCTAAGTTCTGTATAAAAGGGGAAGTCACTCAAATTAATGTAAATATTATAAACATAAGATTACCTCGCCTATTTTGAACTTTATTTCTTTCAGTGGAAATCATCTGCTTTGTCTTCTGTTTTATCTGTATGCCAAAGTCAATGTCCTTTACTCCACTTTCGTTTTCCATTTGAACAGTGACAGGAATTTTGCATTTAGTACATTTTACCTCGTTGACGATATGTAATGGCAGTGTCTCGGTAAATAACCCTTGGGAAGGCTGTAGCTGTTTTGTCACAGAGAGATATATTTTTCTTACATGTGTATAGAGTTGTTTTTATTTTATTGTGGAATAGACATGTGTCTTTGTCACATAGAGATGTTTTATTATGGGATAAAGATGTGTCATTGTCACACATAGAGATTTTTTATTATGGAATAAAGATGTGCCATTGTCACATGGAGATCTGGAGATGTCTTATTATGGAATAGAATTATGTAAATATGTTTTAGAGATGATTCTCGATGCTAAATTTTTCATACAAGATTTGTCATCCCACTACAAGGTTGATGCTTGACTGTTTGAAGGTCTGTTTATTTTACTCTCATTGTGGACCCTGTCTACGTTACATGCTCACAGTGCTCACCAAATGTGCTACAACGTGTTGAATACCATAGGCCTGTTGTAGTTTGGGCTTGGAAGGTGCGTAAAATGTTAAGCTTTGGTATTTGCACATATTGTTGTACACGACTATTTGTTGTTTTGTTGTAGCTGTTTTTGTAATTAAGCTTGCAAGTTATTTGCCCATTTTAACATCGTGTTATATTGTTACATAAGATAACATAATATAAGATTAAAACGTTCTCTCTTGATACGGCAATTTTATTATGATGATAAATCACATACGCCTGTTATAGAGATGAAACTTAAGTTTAATCTATAAAGCAGTAAGCTTCAGGGAACTGTTCATGTTATGTTTTTTTGTTTTGTTTTATGTTCCCGCATTTGGATCAAATGATCAAATTTCATGTAAGGGTTTCCCAATTTCTGGAGATTGTTCCTTTAATGTTAAAGATGACTTCCCATGAGATGTTCTGTTGAATTGATGAATATATAATATGGTTGTTTCTTTTTAGCTGGTTTTGCTGCCATTCGAAACAGATTTTCTTTCATTGATCTCTTAATAGATTAAACTGTTGTTTTCTTTTTGCTGATTCTCTATTGTATTAAATAGAACCGACAGACTCCAATAACATATGTGAAAGAGATTTCTGATTTCTGGATCTAGATCTTGCGTTACATTACGTCAAACTGCTTGCGTTGCATTGCAACTTTAAATACCACTTCGGTAAATAATTATGCTAAATAATTGTGGTGAGCTGAAAAAAAATGTTCTGAACTTAATTGTCGATATTTTCATGATTTGTTTTACTGTTTGAATGAACTTGGCAAAGTTATCATAGTAACCAATAAGGATAAGTTAATTAATTTTTATAAAATTTTGTTATGAAGATACAAGTGTTGAATACACCCACTGCAAAATGGCAAAAAGACCAACAACAAAAAAAAACAAAAAAAAGCAACAATAAAAAAATCCAATGCCTTGTGGTCTTTTCAAAGAGCTCTAAATTGTAATCACTTTCTTCAAAATATCTTACAATTTGAACTGAGTGTTCCTGTCATCGCACCGAAAAACAGCTTTATCTGATATTTTGATATCAGTTTTCTGTGTCTTTGCATTTATTTTACGTTGATTGGAAGTTTGTTCCATAATCTTAATGTACCAGGGATTATGTGTTGTTAGTTTTAGCAATTTTCTGAGAGAATCAGCGGTTCCAAGCTGTTTATTTCATTGCGGGAGATGAGGGGCCACATCAATACACACACAAACACACACACACATACACACACACACACACACCTATTGTCACACCCATTCCACTGTTCTGCTTCTGCTGCCATGACCAAAAAAGAAAAAAGAAGGAATAGAAAAAAAAAACAAGAAAAAAAAAAAAAGAAAAGAGAGAGAGAGAGAGCGGAATTTCTTAGTCATTTTTAGTGGTTGTGAGAAAATGGAAAAGCCTATTACTGTAGAAGTGTTCTTGCATTACATTTAAAATTATTTATAATTTATATCATATCATATCATATCATATCAAAAGTAAGGGCGTCATAGGTTAAAAACCTTTAAATGCCCCATGAAAATTAAATTGAATCAATGTAAAAATTATGCAAACAGTAAAATGACTGAGTTGATTGTACTCATAATGTAGGGTCTTCATAATCAATTATATTATAGGGTTTGAATAGTAGAATTTAATCAATGAAATGCTGGAGTGACTGTCAGTTAGATGATCTGAACTTTCTCCTGGTAAATATGTTTAGCATCAAAGTTCATTTTCGAAAAGAAAAAAACAACAACAAAAAAACAACAACAAAAAAAAAAGAAAAAAAAAGAAGAAAAAAAAAGAAAATAAAAAGAAAGAAAAAAACAAAAAAACTTCAACAACCCCAAAATAAAACATTGGCTGAAGCATAATTTGTGGAATGAGCCTGTCAATACTTGACTCATTGATTCCGACTTGTTCTCTACCGACTACTCATTCCTAAACAATGTCATATTATGTTCTTCCTTGTCACCTCTGTCCAGGCATGTTGAAAATTTGAGCCCTCATTCACTGTTAAATGATTTTCAACGTTTTCAGATGGTCCTCCCTTGTGATCCATTTTTGTTCAAATAGACGTGTCTTCGAATCGCATTGGTCATTATCATTATCATCCTATCTTGTCAATCTTGTCCCTCCAATCTTGTCCCTCCAAATATATTTTATAAATTATACGGAGATATTTTATATTATATAGCAAGGAAAAAATGTAATCTTTTCTTCTTTTTTTTTTTTTATGAAAATGAAAGTGGCATGTTTTATGCTATCGGGACCAAATTATTTGGTTGTATTATTAAAAGCCATGAAAATCAGCGGATTCCATTTTATATTAACCGTTTCAGTGCCAATCGATGATATATCCTCACGAGTACGATTTAGATACTAGACTGCCATAAGCCCATATTAGGCACTAGCATGATTTAACTCTTTGACTACAATTTATCAATATATTGGGATGAGCACGTTTGTGCTCATCGCAATATACGGGCAAATTGTCGTTGAAGAGTTAAATCATGCTCAACTCGATGTATTGCCCTCTGGCAGTCAAAGAGTTAATTAATCTTGTCTGAGGAACGTTTTTTTTTTCAGTTTTCTCTTTTCTATTGACGTTAGCTGAATTTATTTTACCCTTTTCTTCACTCCCCGCCTCCACTTCCTCTTCCCTTTAAAATTCATCATTTTCCGCACGATTTTTAGGGCTGTCCCTGAATGGCACATCTAATGTACCTTTCCTGTGTAGTAGAATAGTTTGTTGGGTTTTTTTCCAAGTCATCTGATCTGTTTTGTTTAAGTTTTTTAAAGGGTCATTTTAATTTATTCATTGGTTTCTAGAGCCTGGTTGTCTTGTGTTTTGATCAATTCCTTTTGGAAAGGATGTAGCTAGTTATTATCTCATGCATTCCCTAAAAACATAAACTTGTTGTCGTATGTATTAGTTAATTTAGTTAATTTAGTTTGAGTGAGTGGTTGAGAGGGGGAAGGAGAGAGGGAGGCGGA
>JBCJKE010126413.1:0-10833 GCA_039654525.1 Melibe bucephala
TGGGGTATTATAATCTCAGTTCGGACAGCCAGATGAACACTCATCCCGTTTGACATGTGTGCATTAAAGCCGTCCTTACCCTCTAGGTGTTTCTATCTCTATCTGGTCAGCAGATCGAAACGAGTCCCGTTTGACATGTGAATCATCAGTGCCGTTATTCCATCCTTGGGGTATTATAATCTCAGTTCGGACAGCCAGATGAACACTCATCCCGTTTGACATGTGTGCATTAAAGCCGTCTTTCCCTTCTTGAGGTGTTTCTATCTCTATCTGGTCAGCAGATTGTCCCGTTTGACATTTCAACCATGAAAGGCGTTATTCTATTATTGAGTTATTTTAATCTCAGTTCGGACAACCAGATGAACACTCATCCCGTTTGACATGTGTGCATTAAAGCCGTCCTTCCATTCTCGAGGTGTTTCTATCTCTATCTGGTCAGAAGATCGAAACGAGTCCCGTTTGACATGTCAATCATCAATGACGTCATTCCATTCTTGAGTTATTATAATCTCAATTCAGACAGCCAGATGAACACTCATCCTTGACATGTAGAGCATTAAAGTCATCTTTCCATTCTCGAGGTGTTTCTATCTCTATCTGGTCAGCAGATCAAAACAACAAGTTCTTCATGTTTGACATGTCATGCGCATTAGTGCAGTATAACCATCCTTGCATCCGGGTTAGATGAGTATTGTGTACGTTGTTGCCCCAAGGGGTTCACGATTCGTTTGATGCATAGGTAAGATAAATATCTGTCTTGTGTAAAGGTATGCATGGATTTCCCATCCAGTCTTGATCTTTTATTGATACCACCTCTGCTCTGTGCAGCGCCAATTACCTTCTTGTAGTACTTGTAGGTGTTGGAACTCCAAACCAAGCTGAAACCCTCCAACCTCCCCAAAACAATAAGTTGGGAGGGAGGTGGGAGGGGTCGGGAGGAGTAGACCAAGCTGGTGGCAGGTGGCTTTGCTTTCCAGATTTTTACCCTTCTTTGGTGTCATTCCTTTGATATTTAACAGGGTGATTTAGGCCGCTTTTCAACCTTTCTCACAATATAAAGTCATACATTTTTCTCCTGGAGCAGTTATTTGCTGTGGAAATCATGAGGGCGATTAAAAGCTATAATTTTACGAGTTTTCAGTCAATTACTGGCAGAACTAATCACGTGATTGGATGTTTTGTAGGGTGGCCTAAGTCTCACACCAATGGGGTGACCTAGACCAATAGTCGACAATCATAGAATGATAATTAACAGTGTTGTCATGGGCTAACTTATGCCTCATGATAATAAAGAGCATTACCCCAATTGCATACCTTTGTAATTGAATTTGGTTGATTATTTACCACCATTCTATGGTTGCTTGATCTTTGCTGATACAGTGTTTAATGAATAAATTTACCTTTCATACAAATATATAGTTTTTAAAGCTCCAAAGGTGAAAATAGTGTTATTTAATGCACATTAATTGGTTTTTCGTAAATTCTTCAGGATCAAACTTTATGTGGTTGGCATTCTTTTTCATTTAAATTGCTCGAAAACATTTCGCATAGAATGATTGCCGCGCATAATCTGCTCTGCTCCTAGTGTCCATTCTTCGTAGGGCTCTGGATTGTCAAGCTCATGCCTTTCAAACGTTGACTGAGAGTTAGAGCTGCCTGCCACTTTCCTCTTGATTTTGTTCAGCATTTGATGGCCCAGCAGTTTCAGTATCTGCACTGGGGCCAGCGATGCTCCTTCCAGGAACAACCTCAAGTCTTCTTCTTTTGTTCCTCCGGGCTTGACCTGGTTCACCTTCACATAAAATAGAGCAAATGAAAGAAAGAAAGAAAAATGAAGCCATGTTTTAGAACAGAAATATGATTCGCTACTGCAAGAGCAGTAGAAAATTGATTAAATTTATCCTCTCTTAGCTTAATGTCTTCTTTCTCATTTTGAAGGTGTTTCTTTGGAATTGGAAGTTCACTATTTTTAAAAAAAAAAAATTTTTATATCTTGCCTTTATTGTCTGTTATACTTATATTTTATTCTGAAGTTTTGCAATTTCAATATCTTTGACAGTTAGTTCTTTTTCATCATCAGATTTTTAAGTGTCATACTCTTCCTGTTTCTTTGTGATCTTTGTCCTCAATTCCTTTATTTGGATATAGAGGTAAGAATTTCTTTTATAATAGAAGTTTTTCTTTTTTAAATCTGACAGCTTTTGACATATCTCTGAGTTTAGAGTCTTCTGACTTTTTAGTTCATTCTTTCAGAATTTTATTTCTGACAGGATTTCCACATTTCTTAACATCCTTGCATTCCTCTTGAAAACGTCTACTAAAACAGATAAACAAACGTCTACTAAAACAGATAAACTTTATTATTGCGCTCTAGATCATGTTAATTCTTCTTGTAATAATAAAGCTTCCCTTTTCAGTTTTTTTTTTTACATCAGAATAACAGTGACATTATTCAGTTGCTGGTGTATTTTCGATTACTGTACTTTTTAAAAAGATTCTTTCAAAAATGAATGTTTAAATCAAAGTCCATGAAAGAAATTACAGGGATTGGAGAAATTATTCTTTCATTATTCAAATCTGCCAAATCTGACTCAAGTTTGTAGTTGGAATGAGATACATAATCAGAAAGAAAACGTTCAATATCATCTTTATGTTTCAACAGTGCAGTGGCATTCTCAAAAAGATTGTTGAAAAGATTTGAGCGATAACTACTAAATATAGCCTTTTCAATTTTGGCAGACATATCATGTGCTAACCATTGCTGCCTGCTACCAGATTTTTCATCACAACATGGGCCAAGCACATCTGCTGTCAAACGAATAATAAGCCTAAATGCAGCACTTTCTCCATTATTATCCCAGTTAGAAAAGGCAGACTTGGCATTCCTCCCCAGCTTTTCCCCTGTTTTTATCATATCCTCCTCCACACTAAGAACACTTTCCTGAACTGCAGTTGACAATGCAAGTAAAAAGTGTGCTTTACAATAAATAACAATTGGCGTAGGTCAATGGGGTCACCAGGGACAGGATGGAAACTTGGAAGGACCCTCTAGCACTATGACCTTAGTCAGTCCCAATACCATAGAGAGAGAAGCAGTAGGTTAAGATCCACAGTATCATCTACCTCCTCTTTGTTTGTCTTTAATGCTGCCCGCTGGTTGTGGCTGACAAGGCATCTCTTTTTGACTGGCTGGTCAGAGAACATCTGATCAAATCATGTCAGAACCTGAATACAGGAGAAGATTTTAAAACATTTCTTACTTATAATTATAAATATATAATTTAATATAAATTATATTATGAATTATTGTCATGACTTGGAGGTGGAACAAAGTTTTGAAGAACTAACCCTAACGTGATATATGGGTAATTCCTATATAATTCTTACTGGCACCTAAGTCGCGGGTTGCCTACCTAAATAGGCAATATAATACATATAACATTTCAATTAAACATGTGTAACACTAACTTTACATTACAAAGATAAATAAATTATAAAGTACATAAAATTACAACTTAAAAAAATAATGGCCTCTGTTGTCAATGCTGACACACTCAGGCTGTATGACTTCCCAGGAATAGAAGTTAGGGGGACCTTTGTAAATTAAACCCTCATCAGGGACTTCTCCAAACACAAAAGCATGACCTGCTGACTGCTTGAAAAACCTCACATAAAAGTCAGCTGAGGCAACAGGTGAAGGGATAACCTGTAAAAAACAAAGTTAAACAGGGACATAAAGTATTATATGTAATATACTGTACATAAGTAATCAAATCAATCTTATGAAATACCAGTACTTTGTTACAAGTTATTGTATGACAAAGCACTAAGTTATGTTTTGTAATTTGTTAAGTAAAGTTTATCAATTACAGAAAAAAGAAAGATAAATCATCTACTTACGACAGCATAGAAGCTATTCTTCAGCTTGTTTACATCACAGGTTATACGGAGATAGTCCCCGATTTTGGCGTTGGGTGATGACTCCGGTGTGCTGCTTCTGTCAAATAGAAAGAAAAACCCAAACATTTAAAGTACCTGCTTACAGACATAGGACATCTTTTTTTTTTATTTGAATGAAAGCACTGACGCTTACTCAGGTGGCATGATACTGGCTTTCACTTCGTCATTCTCCTCGACAAAGGCCTCGTTGAGCGTTGTCTTGATGCTGTAAAATAAAGTTAAGAGGATAATAAGAAGAAAGTCCAAAATTAAAAGTAATAGACTTAGTAAAGATAATTATTTCAACCAACCTTCATGGCATTTGATTGCAACAATTAATGAAAAGAAGCCCAAAACAAACGAGTCTATCATCCCAGGCTTCAATGTGTGTGTCACATAGTTGCCAACAATGGTCCTGTTCACACAGCTTTTGAAGCTGCCTGCTACACATCCTGTATAAGGCCCGACCCTTCAGAACTGACGGTGGCTCCGAGTTCCGGGTATTGTTTGGACCTGAGCAGGGCCTTTCTCTTTCGATGTCGTTCAAGGCAATGCATTCTCAAAAAATGTTGAATAGAAAAGATTAGTATGATTGTTATCATGACTAATATTACTATTATTATTATTTATCAAGAGTCACATTTCAATGCAACCATCTGATAAACATTGATGAGTCTGCTGAATGCCACTTGACTAAATAATTCACCATGTCTGCTGCATTGGTCAAGGAGTGTCCTTCAGCTGCTGCCGGTCTCAAAATTTGGCTCAACATGCCTGTCTCTCCATCTGCTCCACCCTTGCCATGCTCCGAGCCATAGAAGCATCTTTGCACCTCCAAGCCAGTGATAAGGGAAAGATCAGCAAATGAACCTTTGTCCTGGAGATAAATATTTGCAAGAAGATTATGAAAGATCTTAAAACTTATACTTATCACACTCGCCTCATAATAGAAAGTCTTATGTCCAAAGAGAAAGTTGCCTTATACTGGCTTGCCACACCATCGCTCCACATTGTCAACTTAGTAAAGGAGCCCCTTTTTCTGAGGGTATTGATTGTGGCAAGGGTGAAGCAGTTGACCGCACGATGGTCGTGATTTATATCGTCTGAAAATATCAATACGCAGTGACGAACAATGTCGTCACCACGTCTGTAAAAACACACCATTGGGTGAACAGTAATCTGGCTCTTGCCAAAGTGGGCACTTTTGACTTCCTCCGAGTACATCGCTTTTCTGTTCTCTGTGAAATCCTGACCGATGACAAGTTCTCCTATTAAAAAAATAGTAATAATAATAAAAAAAAAAAAAAAAAAAAATATATCTATATATATATATATGTTATCCTCAGAGTTTACACAATGTGGATTTTAAATGCTTAATTATTATCATATCAGATTCTCACCATCAGCAGGATTTCGCCGATTAGCCTTAAACGGGTCATATTGCCAGTATGCGACAAATAAATGCTGGCAAAAGCCGATGCCACGGGAAGGCTCTTCGATGTCCTTGTTGAATTCAAGAAGTTCTCTGAAAAAATGTATGAAAAGATAATCAATTAGGGTACAAGTGTACATTGCATGTTTCTTTAAATGACAAGAACTCATTCAATTCAGTCAACTCACTTTACCGTCCCATTTTTGGTCATGGGCTCCATCTTCCCTGAGTTGCCTCTACACCACCTCTTCCATGAAACATCCTGAATATGAAGTATGTCCCTGCAGAACACTATTAGGGGTCGCATCCTGTCCTTGCATTCATCACACTGACCTGTATAAAAAGGATTATGGAGAATGTTTCCATAAATGTGATTGATGCATGTATTATATTCCAGGACTGATCTCATGAATTGCACGCCCATAAAAACATGTTTATTTTATGTATATATACCACTTCGTGTCCACAGGACGGTTTACAAAGTTCAGCGACTTCCCTTCACATGGTAGCTTTCCAGAACTTCCCAACAGCACATTGAGGTCATTTATTTTCAATCTGAAATATACATACGAAGTAAAGCAAAAAATGTGCACATTGTGAAGGCAGGTATTAAGAACAATTTACATATATCAGTGTTTCAAGAATTTCACTACATTATTACCCTTGCCTTACCTTATGTTTGTGCAGTATATGCATATGCAGCTGTCAACGGGTACTGACCCAAGAAGTCTAACATTCTTTGGCCTTTGCTGCTAGAAAATGGTCAGTCCTGCCTACACGTTTGGGTGTGTAGCTTTGAAGATGTCATATGCAGCTTTAATAGTTATGGTCATTACCCTTACCTTGCTGCCCCATGCTTTGTGGAATATCGTGTAGGAGGCAACATCCTACTAATTTTGTCCTGTCTGTAAAATTCCTGAAATATCAAGAATAAGCAAAGATGAATGTTGTTGCTGAAAGATTTCAGGCAGAAAACAAAACAGAGAGAGAGAGAGATAGAGAGAAGGAACTTCCAACACAATCAGTGTACATACTTGAATAATGTCATGCGTCGCATTTGAACATTATAATGCTGTAGATTCTGTGTGAGAGCTTTCTGTGCAAAAGAATGGTTTGATGCTTGCGCACACACCCTTTGTTAGCTTGAAAATTTTGATGTAATATTTCTAGCAGAACAAAATGCCAACCATTTTTGTCTGCAACCGCTTTTCTCGTTGCCACGAGGCCCAAGATCATCAGATTCAGCTTGTACTACTCTTATTGCAGTCCACTCTGCTGCAGAAGAAAACGTGGCAAATTCAGACTTTGAATCCCTCCCAAGTTTTGTAACCCTTCTCTGAAATCTTCCTCAAGGTTCTGAATTGAGTTTTCTGCTGCAACAGAAAGCGTTAACAAAAAGTGTGCATTACAGTAAAGAAAATGTGTTGAGCGAGGTGTCCTCACCAGCCAAAAGATAATCTTTATCTTGTGCCACTTTGCCATCAAAACATTTCATGACAGTAGCTCCGTCTGATAGTCTGAATTATTCTGATAATAAATATTTGATTTTCAATTATTTGTTAGCATTTTGTGTTTTGCCATGCAAACACTTCCTCAATAACTCCATCTGCCAAATGTTCAAAGACTAATTTGATAAAGTCCACTACAGCATCCGGTAAACCATTTTTATGTTTGTGATTACTTCTGTGTCTTTGGAGACCACACCGACTTTCTGGACCTTTTGAGCAGTTGTCGTCAATGGGTCTTTTCTTATTTTACTGCAGCCCCAACCCATTGCAGATCTTTTTATGTCTATGGGACTGGTGTTGTGTATTCTATAATTTACTGCATTTATCACATGCAAATTTGAGCGGCGTATTCAGTTTTATTTTGACGGTTTTTTCACCAATGTACTTGTCTTTCCTTTTCTTGTGGAACCTATTGAAAGTGAGACAGGGCCCACCCATCCTCTGTTCCTTTAGTGTTTGTAAACCAGCCTCGTCTGAACAGGCGGATAGTTAAATTTCATTGAATCTCCAAATTCAAGCTTTTGAGATACTCGTAGGGGATGATTGCTTTCTTTTCCTCAATGATATCTCTAATAGGAGTGACCAGGAGCCAAGGATTTCTTTATATATTTAAAGATTCAAACTAATGAGTGGAAATTAAATGCAAATATTGTCGTCGTTTCGTTTAACAGCAAACATCTTGTCTTATACTGAAGAAGAGGGAGAATAGCCTTTGAACAATGAAAAAAACCCAGTTGTCTGTGTATTCCATCCTCACCGCGCAGTCAATGTAACATGTGGAGGTATTTATTCTATGGTAAAGATAGAAATAAATAGGGGGAATATTTAGAGTTGGGTCTTTCTTTCTGAACAGACTCCCAATACGTCATGATCACGTAGGTATTGTCAGAAGGATAGAAATTGTGGTTTTATTGGTCTTTCTTTCTGAACAGACTCCCAATACGTCATGATCACGTAGGTATTGTCAATTTTGATGAAGCTTACCATAGTCCAGCTGATCCAACACGTTGTTATAGTTTATACTAGCATGATATGGTCCTGTTTTGTCAGTTACTGGTGATTTTTTGGATTTTTTTTTCTTTTCTACTTGTTTAGGTGGACCTCGCCGATGTGCACTTGTACCACATCGAAGTTGGTGGATGTTTTATGACAGATAGGGCAAGTAAGACATTTCGGTGATTGGCGATGTTCATCACGGCCATCCATGCTTTCGTCCGCAGTTTGACTTTGATTGAGGAAGGAAACTGAGGGCGAAAACAATGGATGTTTTTCTTTTTCAGACAGGTGACTCAATGCTGGCATCCTGTGAAATAAAATACCTGGGCACAGTAGTATGGTCATGGGTTCAAATGGTCGGATAAGTAGTTCAAGCGATTGTATCTCACAACCATTGTGTGTCTTTTCCAATCTGGAGATGAGATCAACACAACATGAAGTCCATTTTGACCAGTAAGCATCAGGGCTGTGCTTCCATTCTCATGTGCACAAGGCACATGACAATAAGCATGCCAAAATGAAAACTAAATCTAGTTCACTTAAGTCATGACCAGATCCAGTGGCATGCGACATTATCTGTCACAATCAGACTGTACCTTATCTTGGCCTTGAGGCTTTCAACTCTGTTGCCTTCTTCCATCAACTGATCGACATTGTCTCCGCATGTGCAGAGATTACCCTACGCCTATGCCACTATTGCATTTACAATTTCTAAATGTTTCTCCCTGTTCCGTATTTCTTTCTCTTTTGATCTTATTTTCATTTTCTTTTCGATATTGGTGATGTTCATCACGGCTATCCATGCTTTCGTCCGTAGTTTGACTTTGATTGAGGGCGAAAACAATGGATGTTTTTCTTTTTCAGACAGAGGTGACTCAGTGCTGGCATCCTGTGAAATAAAATACCTGGGCACAGTAGTATGGTCATGGGTTCAAATGGTCGGATAAGTAGTTCAAGCGATTGTATCTCACAACCATTGTGTGTCTTTTCCAATCTGGAGATGAGATCAACACAACATGAAGTCCATTTTGACCAGTAAGCATCAGGGCTGTGCTTCCATTCTCATGTGCACAAGGCACATGACAATAAGCATGCCAAAATGAAAACTAAATCTAGTTCACTTAAGTCATGACCAGATCCAGTGGCATGCGACATTATCTGTCACAATCAGACTGTACCTTATCTTGGCCTTGAGGCTTTCAACTCTGTTGCCTTCTTCCATCAACTGATCGACATTGTCTCCGCATGTGCAGAGATTGCCCTACGCCTATACCGCTATTGCATTTACAATTTCTAAATTTCTCCCTGTTCCGTATTTTTCTCTTTTGATCTTATTTTCATTTTCCATTATATTCTTTCCTTTATTATCATGCGTACATCTCTTTGATCCTCTCGGCTGCTTTGTCTAATTTTCCCACATTTTTCTATGGGCCACAGACTGCAAGTGTTTTGCTTCTTTTACTTTTATTTGATTGTTTTTTTCATCGCTCAACAATATTCCAGTTTGTTGTGCATGAACATATTTAAGGCAAATCTCAAGGAAAGAGTTGCTTGTCTTCGTTTACCACTGTCAAAATCAAGATCCCCATATAGCCGTTCTTCAACAAGATTTAATCTAGTTTGATCTCCTCCATTTGTCCTGCAAAAATGCCATTTCCAATGAAATCTTCCAACTGTCGTTTAAGGACTTCTTGGCTCTTTTCACAAATCAAAGTAAATGTTTTCATTAAAACTTCACTCCCATGGTAGGGAATGTTCAAAGATGGTGCTGAAAATTCAGGTAAGACTGCCTCATCTGGAGGATTACTTATTCTCCAGAAACTTCTCCATAAGTCATGAATGGTGGCACCTTTTCTTTTCACAATCCTCAACCAAGGAATAGCACATTTTACATTGTTCAATTTGAAATGACTTGTTATTACAAATGGTTGTTGTAGTCATAGAACAGTGAATGGTGCCTTAAGAAAATAAGTATTGCATGTTAATAATAATAAGGTATTATCTGATGTATTCCTGTTTTTTTTTACCATTTTTTGTTTGTGCTGAGACATTTATCAACTTTTTTTGTTTTGTTTTTTTTGTTTTGTTTAGAATTTGTTAGGCAGCTACAAGACATTTCTTTCTTTTTTCATTATTAATATTGAGATAAAAACTACTCTGAACCTTTAAGCTTTTTTTCAAAATTTTCATTCAGTTGTCAAAGAGTTCCACATCGATATGAAACACCTCAGACAACATCAGATTGCAGAGGCTAAAATGCTGGCAATATAAACAAAATAATGAAAAGCATGACCATAACACATTGAAAAATCAATCAGAAGTATGGAAAACATTTTTTTCCATATTAATAGCAACAGATTCTTTTTCTTATTCAACAGCAGTTGACACCTTTTTTCTCCATTTGTTATGGCTTCTTTTTCTCGATTGAACCCAAGGGTCATAGCATGGCTGGCCCCTGGCTATATCTGAGGTGTTCACATGGATCATTCTGCCGATGAGTCAATAAAACCAAAGCAGTATGATTTGTCCAAAGTACTGAGTACGTTGAGGTCTTCTGATTGTCTAATATTTTTTTATTCTGTTTTTCTTTTCTTTTTTTTTCTTTTTTTTTTTTTTTTGATGTATTTTCTTCCTGCCTCTGAAAATCCTGTTTTAAAATGTTGACATGATAAGACCGCCCTTGGTCTCCTACCTTCCACCTGTTGTTATTATTACCAACAGCCTTTACAATTTTGATTGCCCCTTGCCATTTTAACTGCAGCTTATTTTAATTTTGTGCCATCTGCAACAAAGGAAGAACCTCATCTCCTTTGCTAAGCCGTCTGAGAAGCTTAAACTTTGTGTATAGGTGTGTGTTTGTGAGATAATCAGTTAGAATGTCTAAACTTTGTGTATAGGTGTGTGTTTGTGAGATAATCAGTTAGAATGTCTAAACTTTGTGTATAGGTGTGTGTTTGT